>CANNZV010002334.1:0-18857 GCA_947561585.1 Caprella mutica | reverse complement strand
CTACAGGTATTCATGATACCTGCAAATATCATGGATACCAATTAAAATTAAAGTATAATTATATCGTTTTGAGATGCGAAACCTACCGATGATTCGTAACCTTTTCTATATCATTACAGTAATCACCTTCCCCCTCTTTTCATAACCCCCCCCCCCCCCCTCTTATCGTCGAAAATGTCTCATCCCCCACCTCTCCCCCCAGGTATCACAATGAGCACCACCGCTGCAATGCTGATAGGTAAGTTGGAGGTGGAGGTTATAGAGGCCATGGATCTTCCTAACGCTGACAAGAGCAAGAAGAACCCCGGCAACATGAGTGACCCCTTCGTTAACATCAAACTATCCGATGGTGAGTAGGTATGCTTTGCAAACATGTTCTAGACCCGTTTGAACATGTTCTAAACCAATTCGAACATGTTCAAGACCCGTTCATAAATGTCTCAGACCCGTTTGAATATGTTTTAGATCTATTCGAACATGTTCTAGACTCATTCGAACATGTTCTAGACCCGTTCGAACATGTTCTAGACCCATTCGAACATGTTCCAGACCCGTTCGAACATGTTCCAGACCCGTTCGGACATGACATGTTCTAGACCCATAATATTGGTATTGCTAATGATATAAGAGTTTCCTAAAATAGCTTCGATATTGCTAAATATAGTGAGTAAACAAAGCCAATAATTCCCGTAAGATGTTTCAATTTAACTGTCTATGACAGACAATCAAAGGCAAGACATTCTTCTTTCTGTTACAACTTCACAATGTAAAACTTTCATGATCAAATAGAATAAAATCTGAGGTGTTCATTTTAACGATATTTATAAATTGAATAGTCAAATGTTTTATACTGATTATACAAATGTTAAAAAAACGTGATGTTTTTTTTTAATGTAATACACCAAAGAGAAAAAATTAAGAACCTGATTTAATTTTCAATAGCCCCACTGTAATTTTCCCTCTGGGTTATACCATTAAGAACTTTAAAAAATGCAAATTAATTATGCCCAAGGTAAGAAAAGAGGAAATTTGCTACAGTGGAGACTCTTATTAAAGTCTCTTAATTTAACGTACATGTTTTCTTAACTCCAATCAAAACACTTCAGAGAAAGTCCCATCAAGTATCACAATTTAGATTATAATCAAGAGATTATCTAATATTTAATCGATAACGATAAATGTCCATCCTATTCTTTATTATAAATTATCGTAATTTCTTACATTACCGTTGGGAAAGTACGATGTCCGAGTTACGAATTATCGGTCAGTTTTTCACATCTTCGGTCATAAAAGAAAAAATGATACCTGCAAAAACGAGATACAAGATATCTGAAAGGATCATTTATAATAATTAAATTTGAAAAAATTATTATTTCGTTTTTTTTTTATATGACCGAAGTTACTAGTTACTTATATGACCGAAGTAACCAATTTAATACTGTAAAATATTCTTCAAATCGTTGTGCATAGATGATCTATTTAAGTATTTATTATAGATTATAATCAACTATCGAAATCGCAACGATTGGTGGAAACAATTTTGTAAGTTACGAATTATCGGAGATCTCCACATCTACGATCATATAGGAAAAAATTATAATTTTTTTACTTAACCCTTCATGTTACAAGATTAAAAGATTATATATTTCTTTCTTAAATGATCGAAAATGTGAAACTGTCCGATAATTCGTAACTTATCCTACCGTATAAAAGGCCATATTATGATGGAAAAAAAGAGAGTCCTAATCTAAACCATAAATATTCTTCTAGGCTAACATTCAATTTCTAACTGCTATCTTCATTTTTAAGGAAAGAAGTCGAAACTGGTGGGCAAGACCCCAACCATTGACGACAGTTTGCACCCAAAATGGAACTACAAGTGCGACATTGACGTCAACCAAGAAGTCAGGGAGATTATCTTCGAGGTAATGGATGACGACACCTTCAAAGACGACAAGCTAGGGGGCTGCACTGTGCCAGTGGGAAGTTTCCAGGACGGTAGATCGTATCAGGAGATCCTATCTCTGAAGAACAAAAAAGGTGTCGCAGCTGGAAGGATTCACATCAAAATAAACTACATGAGTAGGTAGACAATTAGGTAATTAGTAATTGAATTCAAGTGGATTCTACCTATAATAAATATATTTTAAAATAGCACAGCAATCTTTTGAGTTATATTAGTATATAAAGAATATCTGTACTGACTATAATTTAAAGAAAGCTTATTAATGCCTAAATACAATAGTTATACAGACCAATTCAATTCTTTTAATACTCAGTTAAAACAGGAAAATAGTCAAATAAAATTATAAACTATTAATTAAAGTTTCATTTCGTTTCAATTAAACCACTAGAAAATAATTACTTACGTTAACATATTTCCCATGTAGGTCAATTTTAGGTTTTCAAATCAACTTAATTCACAAAAAAAATTACTTCTAATATATAGTACCTGTATGGATAATGTTCTATTTTGAAGTAAACAAAAATCACTTATACAATCAGATTACATGGATCACTAAAGATATATATTCATTGTGGTGGAGAGAACAAGAATAAGATAACGAATTGATTATTCTTTGGTTCTCTCTACAACGAATTAACAAGTTTTTTTCCACAATGAATATAATTTGAAATTCATATTTTGATGCGTTACTAACCTATCGAAACTTCCATCATGTATTTAATTCTCATTTAGTAATTGATACTCAATCTTCAATAAATAAATAACACATCAATTCCATGGTTACATTACAATATTTATCGATATACAGAGTTAATACACATACGCAAATTCACCAACACTGTGATATATAAATTTGAACTCTATTCAATATTGATATTATGATTGAAACAAGGACTGAACATTTGAGTGTCCGATAATTGAGAACAAAACATGTTTTGCCTATAGTTATTGCACAGGAACAAGGTGTACCTAAAGTAAATACTTAACTAGGGGAATAACTAATGTAAATACATAACTAGGGGAATAACTAATGTAAATACATAGCTAGGGGAATAACTAATGTAAATACATAACTAGGGGAATAACTTATGTAAATACATAACTAGGGGAATAACTAATGTAAATACATAACTAGGGATAACTGATGTAAATTCATAACTAGGGGAATAACTAATGTAAATACATAACTAGGGGAATAACTAATGTAAATACATAACTAGGGGAATAACTTATGTAAATACATAACTAGGGGAATAACTAATGTAAATACATAACTAGGGATAACTGATGTAAATTCATAACTAGGGGAATAACTAATGTAAATACATAACTAGGGATAACTAATGCAAATTCCTAACTAGGGATAACTAATTCAAATTCCTAACTAGGGATAACTAATGCAAATTCCTAACTAGGGATAACTAATGCAAATTCATAACTAGGGATAACTAATTCAAATTCCTAACTAGGGATAACTAATGCAAATTCCTAACTAGGGATAACTAATGCAAATTCATAACTAGGGATAACTAATTCAAATTCCTAACTAGGGATAACTAATGCAAATTCATAACTAGGAGAATAACTAATGCAAATTCCTAACTAGGGATAACTAATGCAAATTCATAACTAGGGATAACTAATGCAAATTCATAACTAGGGATAACTAATGCAAATTCCTAACTAGGGATAACTAATGTAAATTCATAACTAGGGGTAACTAAATCGCATTAATACACAGGATTATTGTCTCAATAAGAATAATATCAATAGCAGAATGTTAATTATCTACATTAATTACAGAATAAATATATGATTGTAAACATTCCTTATTAAATCGTCTGTTTGTTTATTATTTATAATAGAAAACAATACTGTGATACCATAAAACAATGAATTCTTAACTGCTTAATAAATTATACCTCTTCAATAAGAATTAATAAAGCGATAATGAATTAATGAGTAAATTATTTATTACTTATTAATTTCTGCATGGCCATTACATATGAAACGTTGATAAAGATGAATAATAATTGATTGATTTATATTTGGAATTGGAATTTAATATGGAATATAAACTGACCACTATATTACTTAGCCGGTATTAATTAATAATTAAACCTGTTATGCCCCGAATTAACGAGGACCTGAAAATAATAGGTCGATGCCGTAAATAGGCAAACTAAGCATGTGCATATTTTTTTAATTGATATAGAGGTCAAATAAGCTCAATAGTGCTTAAAGGGGCAGTTCAGTCCATTTTTGTTTCCATAATATTAATGTAGAATGATAACTTAGTTAGAATAAAGCATTCTTGTAGAATTAAACGGTTGAAAAAAATATAATAAGCGAAATATATCATATTTTATAAAATCGATTTAGTTCCTGCGTCCTCCTACAGATAACGCCACCACTCTGTACTATTTGTTTACATTTAACAGCTGATAACATGTAAACAATATTTCTATCAACAGTATTAACTGCTAATTTATGGAGAGATTGTTTTCTTATCAAAACTAAATCTAATTGACTCGAAGGACAGTTTTCAATTTCACAAATTCTTTTCACCATTTTCAAATGTATAATGACAAATTCAAGATTCAAGTCTGGCACTGGCTATCATTTTGTTTACGTATTACAATGATTAGTTCGTCTGTCCACCACAGTCCACAGATGGCGCCACTAATTTACAATATACTTTTTATATAAACATTTCTAAAATCAACGAATATTCTAATGTTACATAAATAAATATACTAAATCGATTTAGGACCAATTTGGCGATAGTTTGATTTTGACTGAACTGCCCCTTTAACTAATGCAAGGGCACACATGTGTTCTAATATATGAAAGCGTACACATTATCTTAACCAGTCATTTAAGAAAAATACCCCTTAATTAAAGTGCAATATACTATTATTGAAAGGGGACCGCTATTCCTCTTGGGGCATTAAAGGTTATCAAGACTATTATTCAATAAAAAATTAGTAATATGGATTAAACGTCTGCTTCGGAACCAAAGGCCATATCGCTGACATCAAAAGGAATTTAAATACAAGGTACTGGAAGAAACAGTCAGAAAGAAAACTGGCTCCATAAACACAAAGTCAATTACCACCGTCAATACACAATGGTCATGGATGCAGAAAAGCTACTCCGTGAATGCACTCACTTATCAAGGAATGTGACGAAAAGGGACACAAGCACCGGTGACTGCACTCACGGATAGAAGAGGAAAATGAAGAGGTGATAGTAAATAAAGCCTACTAGTCTACTTAAATCAAGTGAGTCAAAAATGAAGAACTTCAAATTCAAACTTTATATATTGTATCGACATTGCACAAATATTAAAACACCATTGCCAATATAGTTACAATAATGTAACAACATTGCCCTAATATTGATACAACAGTGCCCCAACATTATAAATTTATAACAACATTGCACAAATATAGTTACAATATTGTTGCAATGTTAACTCAATAGGCATAAATAAATGGGTTATTTAGTGACGAAAAATAGCACTTGAATACACAATGAATAAAGATGGAAAACTCTGATAACAATCTATCCTAACCATACACATGTTAGTTAGAATAAAACATCATCTGGCATTGTTACCGAACATTTCCATCATTGTTCTAGTTGGGAGCTGCAGTTGTATTCTTATTTAATCTCTAACAAACAGAGGTACATTGGAACGTGTGATAACAACAGACACTAAATAACAGGATATTATTGATATGTATCAGATAGTTCACATGAGATCACATGAGATGAATTATAAGGAAATATAAAAAAATTAGCAAAAATATATATTTATAAGAAAAATGTAATTAGACTTTACTCGCTATTCTAGTTTATTATTTTTTATGATCGAAAATGTGGAACTATCCGATGATTCGTAACTTTACCCTATATTTGCAAGGTATAGTATCATACCATTAACTCTACAAAATTAGTCGACTTCAAAAGCATACGAAATATGAAGTGTCTGTGGCCGACAGTACGGAAATAATAGCATGTGATGGAGGTATCGCTTTTATATTGAACATTAACCTCTCAGATGATCTTTCAAAAGAGATACCAATGCTAAATTCCCAGTGGTGGGGCCATAGAAGATTAAGAGGGGAGACACAGTGTAAGCTTCTATATGGCCCCACCATAACTTTCTACATAGATTATCATTTTTAATTCGTTATTTTTTTATGTTATGATATACTTAGTCATTTTTTCTAGTTATTTCTACACAATAGGAGAAGAAAGTAAAATTGCACCATAGGAGGCAAAATTATAAATAAAATAAACAAATATTTTCTCATCATAGGAATGCATTTCTATTAAAATTAGTATATATATTAAATTATATCATCATGTGTAAAGGATTGCTGGATTCAGGTGATTCTTCCTTATTCTTCACTTATGAAGAATAATTTAGTACCCAAAGTAAGTAAAGTATTGAGATAGAATAACGGACATATGACAATTATTTCCTCTTCAACTCTGACGGCCATAATTGGTCGAAATACACTCTATTATACAAGTGCTCAACAATTAATAATTACACACTTATGTTTAATATCCACAGTTTAAAATAGCAAATCAGCAGGGTATACTTATTAGAAAATACTATAAACAGGTAAATTGCACATATATTAACGGACAACAGCAATCACATACGAAACCTGAATATAATAAATAAATATTTGAAATAGTTATCCGTAAGTTTAATAATTTTATTTTCTTTCAATTTTATAGGGATAATTTTTTAATAATTTGTATATAGGTAGGTGGGCACATGGTACCATCTGAGTGCCAGAAACAGCACTCAGTGCCACAATTGCCCACCCCTGCTCTATAGTGAACAAATTTTCTTTAGTCTGCCATGAATGATCATCAGTTTTCTAAAAACTGATGGTTATTTTATGGCAGACTAAATAAAATTCGTTCACTATTCAGGGTTATTCCTAACTCAAAACTCTAAATTCACTATAGAGGAGTTCTGTGCTGTATTTTTAAAAGGAAATATATAACAAGAACTGTTTTCAGGTAGCTACTAATATAAGGAAAAATAATTATTATATAATAAAATAGTTGGAATAAAAGTACTGAAAACATATATGAAATGACAATTCTGATGTATATTGTAACTAAACAGACAAAACTCAACAGGTAAAAAGAAAAAAAGTAATCAAGAGTTGTCGCAACATTTAATATAATAATTCACTTTAATAATGAATAATTAAACATCTCTAGCTTCAATAGAATAATAATAAACAAAGAATACATCTGTTAGAGATAAGAGGAGAAAGAAAAATACACTACAGTCCAAAATATACTCTATAGTGAATGTAGAGTCCTGGGTAAGGAAGTAGATTCTATAGTGTACAACTTTTTTTGAGTCTGCCATAAAACGACGATTAGTTTTCTATAACTGATGGCCACTCATGGCAGACTAAAGAAAATTTGGTCACTATAGAGGCTACTTCCTCACTCAGGACACTACATTCACTATAGAAGAGTTCTACTGTACTATTTATTACTAAATTGTATGAAAAGTTAACATTATACAGATTAATTTAACCTACGAAGGATATTTCGTTACCAAGATTGGTATTACATTTTAAAAAGGCGTACTGGTTTATGAAGACAGATATATATAAAAAGACATATGCAAAGTAATTCAATTCATCCATGCAAGATGATACCAACATATAACTTTTTTTTAAATATTTTTATAAAAATTATTTCAAATAAGAATAAAATGATCCTTCACGAAAATTATGCAGAGTTCATTGACGTCAGTCGTAAATGTTGAAGACAGTGGCAAGTAGTTCTCAAGAGATAGAATGTAGATGTAAGCAAATAGCTTGTACATCATTTATGAAGCAATGAGTGAAAAGGACAAGGAATGGCATTCACTATGGAATATAAGTGACGTTTTTAACTTCAAATTGGAATATCAGAGATGGTAATTATTGCTCCTGGAATTGGAATCTAGTCTTGATATTTATCAAGAAAATGAGAACAAATATCCTATGCTTTGAACATTAATATTCCAAAGCAGAGAACCAATTGGAGTAAAGAACAGAAATGTTTTCGTTGTTGAATGTTCGAGCAAATTTCAAACAGTGAAATTGGAGGCCTGTTCAAAAGCCAGCATCAAAGTTCTAACCATTTATGATTACCACTTTTCGACCATATCTCCATGGGAGAAAAAATAAAATAATCTTTGAATGGAGTTGAGGAACTAATTGAATGATTGACGAAAAAAAGAAACTGAATGATTGGAATTCGGCAGAAATATTGGATAAATTTCGAAAAAAAATAGTGATGGGCTCAGTGTGATGTACTGGGATATTCAGTGTGATGTACTGGGATATTCAGTGTGATGTACTGGGATATTCAGTGTGATGTACTGGGATATTCAGTGTGATGTACTGTGATATTCAGTGTGATGTACTGTGATATTCAGTGTGTCAGTGTGATGTACTGGGATATTCAGTGTGATGTACTGGAATATTCAGTGTGATGTACTGGGATATTCAGTGTGATGTACTGTGATATTCAGTGTGATGTACTGTGATATTCAGTGTGATGTACTGGGATATTCAGTGTGATGTACTGGGATATTCAGTGTGATGTACTGGGATACTCAGTGTGATATACTGGGATATTCAGTGTGATGTACTGAGATATTTAGTGTGATGTACTGGGATATTCAGTGTGATGTACTGGGATATTCAGTATGATGTACTGGGATATTCAGTGTGATGTACTGGGATATTCAGATTAATGTACTGGGATATTCAGTGTGATGTACTGAGATATTCAGTGTGATGCACTGGGATATTCAGTGTGATGTAGTGGGATACTCAGTGTGATGTACTGGGATATTCAGTGTAATGTACTGGGATATTCAGTGTGATGTACTGGGATATTCAGTGTGATGTACTGGGATATTCAGTGTGATGTACTGGGATATTCAGAATATAAAATATTCGTACCATCATCTACCATATATGGAATCGCCGCAATTCTCGAACACCTACAGTACTCTAAAAATAGATATCAAAATAGGTCAAATAGAATGTTCTAATGGTTAGATTCACCATCGTTTTCCCCACCCTAACTTCTCCCCTGGGTAGCAGTAATATCATCTACAGGGTGTAAGCTCCCTTTGCTTCTCAACATCACAAACTCAAACACTGACAGTAGCATAACACCAAACACTTCTCTCTGAGAACAACAGAACACAGTGTTGTGTTTAGGGGAACACTATAGGAGTTATTAGAAAATAAATTATGAAGAAAAATATTAAATATGAAAAACTAAAAACTAAACAGAAGATTAAATAGTTATCAGAAAATTGATTAAATATGAGAAAACTATTAATTATGAAAAAAAAATTAAATGGAGCGAGTAAAGATAGCGGACCAGATCCGTAAATTTTACTAGGTTAAATTCTGGTCCATAATCTTCACTAGCTTCATTTCTGGTTCGTTATCTCTACTAGCTTCATTTCTGGTCCGTTATCTTTACTTGCTTCATTTCTGGTCCGTTATCTTTACTTGCTTCATTTCTGGTCCGTTATCTTGTAGCGGAAATTGTTTCCATCTTTTTACTTCAAGACTT
Source organism: Caprella mutica (assembly GCA_947561585.1). Classification (NCBI taxonomy): domain Eukaryota; kingdom Metazoa; phylum Arthropoda; class Malacostraca; order Amphipoda; family Caprellidae; genus Caprella; species Caprella mutica. The sequence continues at coordinate 9,256 of CANNZV010002334.1, read as the reverse complement.
CAAAATGGGTCACGTTTTTTTCTTTATCAATTCTTTCTATTAATAAAATATGTAAAATTAATGTATAATCATTAATACTATCATTAATAAGGTTGTATATTTATAAAATACTAAAGCAAATATTTCTTAAAACTAAAAAAAATTCTGGTCCGTTAACTTTATTTGGTCCGTTTCTTGTCCTTTATCTTTGCTTGCTTCAAATATATATTAAAGAAATAATTAAATATGAGAAAAATAATTAAATATGAGAAAAGTAATTAATTATGACAATCATTATCAAAAAAATGAACAATACAAAATACAATAAATCATATTCAATTTGTTGCTAATCTTATTATGGGTAAACATTATACTATGTATCTAACTGTCTAATATCTCATGTGAATTTAAAATTGAATAACATTTACCAACATTATTGCAACACTCATTATGCAGATTCTGTCAAAAACTGTCACGAATTCCCAATTTAGGACGGTTTGCTTTTCTAATTTTAAGTCGATTATTTTTAAGAGTGTTTGTAATTTACAGCAGGGTTGCAGGTCTATGGATATATTCGATATATGGATGGTAGTCACTCACCTATAGTAGTATTTTAATTGATTTCTTCACTATTTAATTATTTAGTAGTATTTTAATTGATTTCTTCTCTATTTAATTATTTAGTAGTATTTTAATTGATTTCTTCTCTATTTAATTATTTAGTAGTATTTTAATTGATTTCTTCTCTATTTAATTATTTAGTAGTATTTTAATTGATTTCTTCTCTATTTAATTATTTAGTAGTATTTTAATTGATTTCTTCACTATTTAATTATTTAGTAGTATTTTAATTGATTTCTTCTCTATTTAATTATTTAGTAGTATTTTAATTGATTTCTTCTCTATTTAATTATTTAGTAGTATTTTAATTGATTTCTTCACTATTTAATTATTTAGTAGTATTTTAATTGATTTCTTCTCTATTTAATTATTTAGTAGTATTTTAATTGATTTCTTCTCTATTTAATTATTTAGTAGTATTTTAATTGATTTCTTCTCTATTGAATTATTTAGTAGTATTTTAATTGATTTCTTCTCTATTGAATTATTTAGTAGTATTTTAATTGATTTCTTCTCTATTGAATACATCAAGAAGGCTTCTAGGGCAAACTATCTACACTGTGTTCCATCAAAAATGCTATTTTTAAATGCGTGGTTTTGGTGAGTGACATTTCCTGAAAAACCTTTCTGAGAGAGAAACTAGGTGTTACTTGATCACAAAATCTTGTAAGCTTTTTCAGGTGGTAAGATTTAGCCGCAAGTCCATGATTTCTCAGCGTACTGTTGAAGGAGAAGTTGTTCTGGAAAACTGCAGGGCGATCCACTTCTTCTAAAGTACAAAAAAACATTTGTCAGGTTGAAGATGGTTGAAGATTAATACGAGATTTTAAAGTTTTATAAAAATCCTCTCTTTATGAACAAAATGGCGGCGTATACATAGCCTAAGACGATTTGATACATTTCAAATTCTCCTAAATTTCAATTTAAAAATGACGCTTCTGATGGAACACGTGTAGATAGAATAGTCAATATAGTATGCCAATTATTTTTGATATCCGTACTAACGAACGAACATAGCAATACACTGAAGATATATCTACCAATATGGATAGAACATGGGAATAAAAAAATAAAGCATTGAATATAATAGAATGGGAAACAAATCAATGAATAAGGTAACTACTCAAATACGAATTGGTAAGGTAGAGAGAGAGCAGCAATGTAGTGAATAAAATTAATATTTAAATAATCACAGTTAGGGTATACCACGGTAAATGCAGTCAATTTAAGCAATAACAGTAAAAATCATGAGTTATGAAGCACTCGAGTAATAAAGGACCTGATTTATGAAGTATTTGCTATGTTTAAATTATAGAAAACGATATACGTCAAGAAATTCGTCATAGTTATCCCTCGATGATCATAATTTTCTTAAGATTTAAATCTTAGAAAATTATTTAGAGCACTCTAGATATGAAGTGACTCTGAGTTATGGAGTACCCAATACTTCATAACTCAGGAGTTTCACTGTATTCACTCTACCTTAATAGGTACAGTTAGGGCATACAAATAACAGAAAACAGCCATGAAATATCATCACAGCAGTTAGGTAATATAAGAAGAAAATAATTTTAGTAATGCTCGAAGGAAATCTTATTAGAAGATCTACCTTTAGGGTTAGGCCATTCTCCGTTAGGCTCAGAATAATTTATAGGCAGAACTCTTGGTGTTTCCAAATACAAAAGTCCTCTATAGTGAATGTAGAGTCTTAAGTAAGAGAATTACCCTGAATAGTTGACAATTTTTTTTGGTCTTTAGACTAATGACATTTTGTTTTAGAAAACTGATGGTCATTTTAGGGCAGACTGAAGAAAATTATTCACTATACGGTGTAGTTTTTTTACTCAGAACTATACCTACATTCTCTATAAAGGACTTCATTATGCAGGAGTTCTACAGTAAATACCTGTGACTGCCACGCACCGGATCATCTAAACAGCCGTCTGACACTCACTCCCTTAAATCATCTTAAACCAATTACGCGAATACAGATTAGTCTAATTTCTATTATTCCGGTAAGCTTTTTTGTTGCTGACTGAAGGATTAGTAGGCTGTATACATAAATCTGACCCTTTGGATCTGCAAGCAACAATTTTACCACGCGACTTCCTTTTAGCTTACCTTAAGACATAAAGAATATTTGCTGTACCACGTGCAAAGCATATAAATGCGTTTGTTTGACTCTTCGGCACGATGCGATAATATCTGTTTTTACTCCTTGGTCACGAAATTTGACCACCAAGGGTCTTATCGTCACGAGTCTGCACAGAATTCTTATTTACCAATACTGTCATTTTCATTAAAACAAAAATTAATTATAAAAAATAAAATACTGTAATCGCTATGAAGCTAATAATTAAACCAGTGTTTTCATAGATATTTAATTATTATATAGTATATATAGTAATACAAATATCATCATTTAGTTTATTTTAGTTGGTATCCATGATACCTGCAGGTATCATGGATACCATCTGAAATAAATAATAATCATATCGTTTTTTTCTTATATTCTCGTGGAAAAAGTAGGAGGAGCTTAGCAAAAAGTCTGGTGGAAAGACTTAAAAAACCCTACGTGTGTACGGCCCTTAACGATTCTTTCAATTTAGACTTTTCACGAATTATAACCAAATATTATTTGTTTTACGTAACTTCTGGAAACGATATGAAAAATACAGAGTAAAAAAAATATATTCATATATAACTAATTCCAATTCTATTATAATTTACATACTGTAAGTAAAAACTATAGTTGTTAGTGCTAAAGCTGGCAAATAAATCTAAGACTGTAAATAACATAACTATACAAAAAATAAAAAAAATAATAACATGAACTGAGGAATTTGGTATTAAGATATGCAATGTGAATAAAAACAATCATACGAAATGAAATTATAAAAACACAAATAGATATGAATAAATAAATGATAAATAATCTATTGTGACCTCGTCACGACAGAACACATAACCATTTGATACAAAAAAAGAGGGTGAAACTTTCACATTTAAAACCTGAATGCATTCACTATAACATTGAAGAAACATCATTTTATTATTTAAAAGGACCGATCAGAGATGGTTCCGGTAAGGCATTTACTTCAAATGATTATAGATACACAATTGCAGAAAATATTTAATTTTCATAAAAAAATCTGGAACTCAAATATATTCCCGTTTCAATATTGGACAAGCAAATTAAGCAATAATGTGAAATTTTCGATATCACATTATTGATATAAATTATTTTTCGATAAAACCAGATTATATAAAAAATTGCCTACAGCATAATCCTACTTTAGTTCTAATTCTCAAATTAATTTGTATAATATATGCATGATGAAATAGAAAAAAATATATAAATTAATTTTAGAATATTTTTAATTTCCATATCATAACATACGAATGAATTTATTCAAACGTACGTTTATTTAAAATATAAGTTACAATTCACCAATATGTAAGAGAAATTTGTATTTATATAACATAACAATTTCTGTGAAAGAAACGTTTAAAAAGGAGATTTAATGATTAGTGGATACATTTTAGATATCTTCAATTAATTTTGTACGGCTTCGCCATAGTCTTTTGCAATGGAAATCCAGCCTGATTTTCCATTTAAAAAGTAGGCAACTGCTTCTATTGTACTACAGACGAACAAAAAGAAAACAGTTGTGGAAAATCACCATTGGATATTGTACGAAGAAATAAAAATGATAATTGGATAGAGGTTTTTTAAAGAGAAATGTATAAGGTTTCCAAGAAATAGTTACGTGTCAGATGCAACTTTAATTGAATTGGATGACTCTTTTGAATTTATATAAAAGTGGTCTGAAGATCCTACATTCAAATGAAGAATAAATAATCTGAAAGAAAAAACGAGTTCATAAAAATGCAGAAAATGTTTAAATGATGTTTGCATGCAGTTATGATATTTAGACTTTATTTGAAGATTAGTTTCGATTATTATATTTTGGTTGGGGCCTTATTTATCTTTTAAAGTTTTACGAAAATAAGTTCTCGTATAAGCTATAAAAAAATGTGGATAACACAAAAAATTCATCTACGTATTTATTTAAAAAATGTCATAGGAAAAGTAAAGTTGTAAGATTGATAGAAAAATGAATGAAAAAAAAATTTGATGAAAAAAATTTAATGAGAAAAATTTTGATAGGAAAAAATTTATCAAAAAAAATGTTGATGGAAAAACTTTAATGAAAAAAAATTTGATTGAATACTTTAAAATTCCGATGGAAAAAAATAATGAAAAAATGTTGAGAGAGAAAAGTAATAAAAAAAATTTGATAGAAAAAGATTTAATTAAAAATAAAACACCACCAAGATGAAGAATCAGACTCGTTTCTCGTTAACTTTCTTCACGACACAGGTGTGTGTGTGTGTGTTGACTGACAGGTGAGGTGAAAACTGATTGCTAGGGAGGAAAAGGAAGAGTCTTTCCAATTGGAGAGATGAGACTGTGGAGAGTGTGACAGACAGCTGGAAATGTAATAAAATAGGAGAGAAAATAAGCTACACTGAAACACACGTAACTTCAATGAACAAATTTTCCTTGTTATTAGGCAATCCCAGGTAGCAATGTTTCTTGGGACAACATTGGCAATATTGAGACAATATTGGCAATATTGGGACAACATTTGAAATATCGGGACAACATTGGCAATATCGGGACAACATTGGCAATATCGGGACAACATTGGCAATATTGAGACAACATTTGCAATATTGGGACAACATTGGCAATATCGGGACAACATTGGCAATATTGAGACAACATTTGCAATATTGGGACAACATTGGCAATATTGAGACAGCATTGGCAATACTGGGACAACATTGGCAATATTAGGACAACATTGGCAATATTGAGACAGCATTGGCAATACTGGGACAACATTGGCAATACTGGGACAACATTGGCAATATTAGGACAACATTGGCCCAAAATCATTGCTACAGGGATAATGTGAAATATAAATTCATAGTCACTGTAAGACTTTTCAAGAATAAAACTTTTGTATTTTAAAATTATATTACTTTTATTTTGAATTTAAATATGAACAGAATTTCAATAAATAATAATAATAAAAAAATTCATTTGACATAATTCAATTTCAAATTAATTTTAGTAGGAGTTTAAATCGTAAGCTGCAAGCGATATTTGTGCTTTATAATTAATAATTTGGTATGTACTATGAAATTACAAGAGAATGTGTATTTAATTATTAAAATAATTAAAGTATTTATGATTATTATTGGGACAATTGCTACCACTATTTCTATGAACAACAAAACATCTAAAATTCTACTGATAAAAAATCATACGAGTTATCATAAATTAAACAAATTATCACACTGAATAGATTATAAAGTTACCAAATATACATTATTATTACACTAGATTATAAAGTTACCATACACATTATTAAATTAACTAGCATATAAAGTTAGCAAATTGATTTATCTTGAGAGTAAGTTACTAAAAGCTTATACTTGAAATGTTTATAGCTCAGAGTCCTAATATCAATAATTTAAAGTTTCCCCAACTTTGATAACACTAACTTGTATATCGAATAACTTTTTACAGATGAAATCAATCAGATAGCTCTCAGGGGACTAGAAATAATACAATTATCTACACAGACCTGACAGAAAGAATAGCTAGACAGCCATAAAACAGTTCATTTCAAAAACAATAAACTACACTAGGGTAAATTACGAATTATCGGTCAGTTTCACATCTTCGGTCATAAGAAAAACGATATTATAATTGTTATTTTATTTTTATTGGTATCCATGATACCTGCAGGTATCATGGATACCAATAAAAATAAAATAACAATTATAATATCGTTTTTCTTATATGAGGTATCATGGATACCAATTGAAATAAAAATAGAATAACAATTATTATAATATCTCTTTTTCTTATATGACCGAAGATGTGAAACTGACCGATAACTGTATTTTGTTCTACAAATAATATGTTTATTGAAATAAACTGTTTCTATGGCTGTTTATTCTTTTCTGTCATATCTGTGTATGTAATAGATGTTCTAATATTTACAGTACCGAATATAGCAAGATAGTTTGGTACTAGATTAGTACTGGATAATCCAGGATAATTTAATTATTTTACTAGGGATTCAACGTCTGTTTCTGAACCAAAGGCCATATCGCTGACGTCAAAAATAAATCAAATACTAGGGAATGGAAGAAGCAGTCAGAAAGGAAAGTGGCTCCGTGAACAGTCACCTACCACCATCGGTGACAATGCTCTTGGATGCTGAAAAGCTACTTCGTGAATGCAGTCACTTACCAAGGAATGTGACGAAACGGGACACAAGCACTTGTGGCTTCGATCACGGATGGAAGAGAGAAATGAAGAGCTGATCGTAAATGAAGCCTACGAGTGTACCTAGCACAAAATCTAAAACTTCGTAGTTGAAGAGCATAAACCTAGTGCTATTAAAGATGTAATTGTACTATACCAGTACTTCACATTTAAACAATCCTAATTTTCTTACCTATTTTTCGCACAAAGATATAACAAATACAATGAATGGGCTATACAAGTTCACAAGTACAATCACATCCCCAAATCAATTACTTACACTGCTTCCTATCTATAAAACACCGCCTAACCTATTCTCAAGATATAAATTCGTTCCTCTCTCGGCGAAAACTGTTGACTCAGCGAAATCCAAAGGAGGCCAATTTATCTATGAAATCAGTCATCAGCGGTAAATCGGTGGATGCTAAAGCTTTCTCTGTACGTTGGTGGAATAGAGATATGCGATAGCCTAATGCTCTGTACGGCTTCTATTGTCATCTAAGATCATATATGAGAATACGGTGAAGAATTAACAGTGTGATGTTATTCAATTTGGTGATTAATTCGTAATTAGTCCTAGGCAAGGTATTTAATACGTCATTACGGTACATAATTTAGTAAATAGAGTTTAGATAAGGTTTGTCTATCATGTATAGTAATATACAATTTAGTATCATATAAAAGATTTTTGTATCACTTAAACTATATTTAATTTGTAATGCATATACGAAATTTGAATTGAGTATACGATATTTGTATCACATATCAAAATTACCATATTTCACATAGTTTTTCAATTACCACAAAATAAAATTACACATCAATTCAAAAAATTCAATCAATTCATTTTAGGCTCTGAGTGACGTCACAGTCGAAATCATTTGACCACAAACCACAGCATTCGAATTCAAATCCCCCACCGATTTGTCCCGAAATCCTACAAAGGACTTAGGATTGCAAAACAGAAATATTCAGACGAGTTGAATTTGAGGAGAAATGAATCCCATGAACGAGAAATTGATTGTACTACAGAATTGAAAAGTTAGCTGAAAGGCAAAACATTTCAATGAGATTTGTGTAGTTAGGGCAAAGGGTAAATTACCATATGCTAATTATATACCTGATGAAGACTTTGGAAGGTTATGTTAGAAAACGCATTGGAATACATTCATTGTGGAGAGAACAGCTTGAAAAAAATAACGATTGATACCTGCAGGTATTGGGTAAATTTCTAGTTAACGTCCTTATTTTATTTAGGGACGTGAACTAGGAACCGATCCAAATACCCCCTTCCTAGTTCACGTCCCTATTTCATTTAGGGACGTGAACTAGGAACCGATCCTAATGCCCCCTTTCTAGTTCACGTCCCTATTTCATTTAGGGACGTGAACTAGGAATTTACCAATAAAATATATACCATGTGGTAGGTGTGAAAATTTTCATGCACTGAAATCACAACAGTTCAAAACAGACGTAATTTCGAAACCATTTCAATTCAAATAAATTCCTATTCGTATATTCCTAGTTCACGTCCCTAATTAATTTAGGGACGTGAACTAGGAAGGGGGTATTTTTAAATTAATTTTTCTTAAATTTAATTAATTTAATTTATCTAATTAAAATATATTGCACTAAAAATATTAATTGTCAGAGAATCTAGACTCTTAACTACATATACAAATAATACTAAAAAGGAATATTTGAAATTGAAATTCAGCAAATTACTACAGATTCAGAAAAATACTACTGATTTTATTATTTTTACTATTAAATCAAATGAAAAAATTACCAATACAATAGGATTCTTACCACCTTCCTAGTTTACATCCCTAAATCATTTAGCGATGTGAACTAGGAAGGGGGTATTTGGATCGGTTCAGGTCACATCCCCAATGAAATAGGGACACGAACTAGAACTTTACCGGTATCTTGATACGCCTGGAAATATCGAATTGAAATTATTATTATATATTTTTTTACGAGTGTTCTCTCTACAATGAATAGATTTCAAAACTCATATTTCAAAGTTTTTTTCTTACTAATAACCCATTGAGATTTTCTTCAAATGTTTAATTCATACCTGGTATTTAATTGTAACGGCACCCTATTCAGAAAAAAAAATCACCATATAAAAAAAATATTTTTAAAACATCCTAGATAGAATTATGGTGGGAACATAGAAGACTAAAATTGCACCATACTTAATTAATCATATATGAGACCACAATCATTTTTCTCTGGGATTGTATGATAGATATATTCAAAACATTTTTCTATTATCGAAATGTGATACGAATTTTTTCTGAC
>CANNZV010002333.1:107760-124446 GCA_947561585.1 Caprella mutica | reverse complement strand
CTGCCAGGTCATTAAGCAATCATGAAGTGTGCAGTACAACAATCTAGCGGATACAACAAACTACATTAGCAACTCTCAGTTATTTCTATCTAAGTAGTTCTTCATTTGTTTAACTAGGTAAATAAGGATTAAAAAACATGGAGGGGGGCTCGTGACCGATGGGGCTTATGACCTAGGGGGGCTCATGACCGGGGGGGCTCGTGACCGGGGGGGCTCGTGACCGGGGGGGCTCATGACCGGGGGGGCTCTTGACCGTACCCCGTATGAAAAATAGTATATAGCTACCTAATAGCTAATTAAAATAAAAGTTAATTTAATATCGTTTTTCTTACGCGACCGAAAATGTGGAGCCGTCCGATATTTTGGAACTTATCCTAGTATCTTAAGTAAAGTGGTCTGATAATCTATATATTTTAAAACTAATTGGTGTACCTATATGTAGGGTTACACAGCCAAATTCGGTTCTTTAATTTCTAATTGTGACCCTATTAAGAGAGTCTCAAAATCATTCTGAAATTAGTTTAGCTATATACTGAATTGTTGAACATCATAATTTAAGCTCAATTTATGATAGGTTCTATTCATTTCACGAGTGCCTTGAAGTCATGATGGTTATTAATGTTTCTGAGATAAGAGACCGCAGTTAGTTAAAGTGCCGCAATTTACTTACTTGACCCTAGTTTCCTATGACTGGGAGAACTCCATCCAGGGAGATAGTCGGAGGAGAACACCGTCCAGGGATTTAGCAGGGTGAGAACACTCCAACCAGAGGTGAGCCTTTTGATACAACATTATGAGTGTATAATGAACAAAATTATGAGGATTAGCTAGAAAAATCCATTGCATTTATTAGAGCTAAATTTATACTGCATCTGAAGATTTATAATTAGTTTAACATTTTATATAAATAATTCACCTATATGAAAGAATTCTCAGTTAATAATTCTTTTCATTTCTTTATTAATATATGGTTTTCTATATTTTCTGAATCTACTTTCAGATATTGATGAAGAATTGATGAAGTAGATCAACGTCATCAACTATCGGAGTCCTCTTCAATTCCTTTGAATGGTTCAGGAACAATTATGCTAGGTCAAAGTAAGTATTTGAAAATATTAGATGATTTTTAAATATGTATTTGCAATATGATTAGCTCTTACTTTTTCATATGCTTTTAGGGATTCTAGACATGAAAAGAATATCGAAGCTGTCGCTATCTCATCACAAAAGGAAAAAGAGTAGGTGATGTTATTGATAATGTATATGAACGATACTGTGAATTTCTATTCAATATATATTAATATACGAATCCCTTATTTCAGGAATTGGCAACCTACAGTCGTGAAAGAAAGTGACGAGAATTCAAATTGTACTTCTAAATAATAAATCTAAAACTTAAATGTTTATATTTCGTTATCAATTTGACCTTGGTAATTCTATAAGCATATTTCAATATCAGTGCCTATGAGTAAGATGAATTGCACTAAAATATGGTTTAGAAGATAAAGGCTTTATCATTAATTTATTATTCATTAAGTTATAGTACAATTGCAGCATATCAAAGATTTATCATATTTTGTAATCTAGCCTGGTTAAATAATTACTTAAAGTTATTTATGTCATCTAACTACTCATTTATAAACTGACCTGATGAGATTACTTATTCAATCTAATCTATTAATTTACAACTGATAACCATATATCAATTCATCGGATCGAAAACATTTCAAAAATCAAGGATATGTCTAGGTGATCAATTATTTTTTAAAATTAAAATAGTATGCATATCACAGAAGCAAAAGTAGAAAATAAATGTGAACATGTTAGATTTGGTCCTAGAAAATAAATAGTCTAATCTAATTGATACCGGGACCTAACTCGAGATTATAATTTAATAGAGTAAATATAGTGACTGAAAAAGTTTTGTAAAAAGTCTGGCTACTGCTAACCAGACCGATATTTCAACCTACACTATAATAGTTGATATACATTTACTTAGTTTACAAGTAGTTGATATAACCAACACGAGAAGATGATATAACCTACACGAGTAGTTGATATAACCTAACCGAGTAGTTGATATAACCTACACGATTAGTTAAGTATAACCTACACGAGTAGTTAGTATAACCTACACGAGTAGTTGGTATAACCTACACAAGCAGTTGGTATAACCTACACGAGTAGTTGGTATAACCTACACGAGTAGTTGGTATAATCTACACAAGCAGTTGGTATAACCTACACGAGTAGTTGGTATAACCTACACAAGCAGTTGGTATAACCTACACGAGTAGTTGGTATAACCTACACGAGTAGTTGGTATAACACATAGGAGTGATTGGAGAAACATACACAAGTAGTTGATGTAACCTTGTTCTGTAGTTGTTTTAACCATTACATATAATTGGTTCAACTATCTCGAGCAGTTTTGACTATCACAGGTAGTTGTTGTGACCATCGGGAATTAAAAATAATCAACTCACATATGTGTTGTTTTAACCAACGTCAATTTAACTCATTTTAAATAGTACCTGCAACTCACCACGTAGGTAGGCGCACAGATAAACCATAAAATTTAGTCAAAACAAATCAAATATGATTTGATTCAACTAATCCTTTCTCTGTGTGTGGTAATAAGTTAAGAGAATTAAAAACTGAAAAGCAACAGGAAGCTAAAGAATTGATAGCTTGTGCACTTAATTATTTAGAGACTCTTGGCATTGAAAACGAAATATCAAACCTTCATTCTGAAACTTCGTCAGTTTATAGTACTAGTTCGCGTAGACTTTCTTGTGACGAGATTAACGAACCAACGACACCCTATGACACTTGTCCTTCATCTGGCACACAATTAAAACAACTACTAGATCTTCTCACAATTTCTAATATTCCCGCTATGATTGAACAACAGAATGTTAACGTAGGTAAATCAACACAACATCCCCATGTATTAAATAACGTTACTCACTTGAACACTAATCCAGGTATGGTTACAGTGGGGAGTCACTTAAATCAAAACAGTAGTTCTAGTTCAACATATAATAATCTCAATTTGAATCCTACTGCTCAGAACACCTTTCTTCCAAAACCTACTACTCACAACAATCTTCCTTCAAACCCTTCTAACACTTATATAATCCAAGATTCAGCTAGTTTACATATGGTTAAACAGCAATTGTTCCAAAAGGCACCTGATCCTTTCGAAGGAGAACCTCATAAGTATAACTCCTGGCTTAACGGCCTAAAGAACAAAATGGCTGGTCTTAATCTAACTCCTTTAGATCAACTTCTTGTATTGCAAGCCAACACGATTAAAGAGCCTCTGAAGATTGTACAGAGACACGTCTCCATCGGAGGTCCCAACCCAACAGCGACACTTCACAATTTGCTTTCCGAACTAAAGGAAGAATTTGGTTCTGATGTTAAGATTGCAAACGCTCTCACTTCACAGATAGAATCCTTCGAACCTATCAGATCAATGTACCAAACTGATAAACTGAAAGATTTACTAGGTATTTGTCAGCACATTGAAGCAAATATAACTCAGACTCAAGATCTGTCTATCTGTAACACTTCCTTTGGATCTCGCAAAATATGGCCAGAGATCTGGTGCAAACTTCCAGAAAACATGCAAAACTCTTGGCGTTCGAAATGAGATGATTTCCGTACTGCTCATGGACGCTACCCACCACTGTCGTCCTTTATACAATTTCTCTCCAAGAAAACTAGGGAATTCTTTGATCCGTTGCTGCAAGGTCCTGCCGTCAAAAGTGACACGAATCGAAGAGGATATCGCACTAGTCTATTCACGAATCAGAAAGACGACTACTTCGAAAGTCCGCCTACAGAAAACTTTATGGCACCTTCTTCAGGAACCAACGAACGCCAAAAATCTCGATGCGTTCTACATGAAAATGCTGTGCACGACCTCAAGAGTTGTCGCAAGTTTAGTCAACTAACATTGAACGACAGATTCACTTTGCTCAAGCGCAATGGATTGTGTTTTGTTTGTTTCGGATCTCACCGTAAAAGTGATTGCACATCTAATGAGAGATGTGACACGTGTGGCGATCAGCATTCCACACTGCTCCACTTCGATCGAAGAAATGATAATGAAATGAACCACAAAAACAATGATTCTCATCACAGAAGTACGACTTCTAGTTTGAGAACAAACCTGAGTCAGAATGATCACAGCAGTTGCAGCAAAACTATTTTAGTGGATGTCACTCTGAAGGGTTACCCCGGCACTCTTCGCTGTTATGCGATTGTAGATGAACAATCAAGTTCTACATTTGCTGATCCAAAAGTAGCAAAGTTCTTTGGCGCTACTGGTCCAATTTCCAATTACTCCTTACATACCCTTCATGGAATGTCAACCCAAAGTGAAGGTATAGTTTTGGAAGGACTAGTGGTAAAGGGCGTGGGTGAGACTAAGCACAGAGCCTTGCCACTTGTCCATGCTAACAGCAACATTCCCACGTCCAAGTCTGAAGTAGCCACTCCTCAGATCGTTCGCGCTCATCCTCACCTTCGAAAGTTTTCAAGAAACTTCATTGACATCGATAACTCTGCAGAAGTTCTTCTACTGATCGGTCGAGACGCAGGAGAATGCATGTTTACAAGGTGCTACGGAAATTACCCACCCTTCGTTCATCACACCGCACTTGGATGGGCACTCGTAGGTTCTAGCTGTACTCAAGATAATTCGAATGTGTTTAAGTCCGTACTCAAGACAAGCCTAAAGATGGAACACATGTCTTCTCAGGGTTTCACAAAAACTAAGCGATGGTGTCTCTCAGAGGATGAATTATTTGCAGAACATAAGAACGATGAACAAATTGGCCTATCGCAACACGACGAACAGTTCTTGAAAGAATTGAACACTGGTGTCTGTATCAATGAGCGAGGTAACATAGAATTACCTCTTCCATTCAAGATTAAGGACCCCATTCTGCCTGACAATCGATTCGAGGTACTTAAAAGAACGGCCAACACCCTGAAAAGGCTTTTAAAGGATCCAAGTAAGTTGAACAATCGCTTGAAAGTCATGCAAAAGTACTATGATGCAGGTCATGTCGAGATTGTTGGCGAAAATGAACAGCAACCAAAAAGACCAGGTCATGCTAATTGGATACCAGTTTTCCCGGTGATCCATGCCAAGAAGAATAAAGTGCGGTTGGTTTTTGACAGCTCCGCACAATACAAAGGAACTTGCCCTAATGAACACCTTCTACAAGGTCCAGACATCAACAATCCTTTGAAAGATGTTCTCATTGGTTTTCGGAACGGTTCAGTCGGATTCTCTGCTGATGTGGAAACAATGTTTCATAATTTCAACATTACACCAAATCACAAAGACTATGTCCGCTTCTATTGGTTTAGGGACAACGACAGCTCTAAAGATATATGCCAATTTCGAGCTACGGTTCACATTTTTGGGAATTGTTCTAGTCCAGCCGTTGCTAAATTTTGGCCTGAGATACGCTGCTAATATGAACAACGACATGAGACACGTGCAAGATTTTATTCAAAATCAGTTCTATGTCGATGATGGAATCTCTTGTTCGGATACGCCGGAGGATGCTATTTGCATTCTCGAAGACACCAGAGCTGTTCTTTCTAAATTTAATATCAGATTGCATAAGATATGTTCTTCATCAAAGGACGTCTTGGATGCTTTTCCTCAATCTGAATTAGCTGGGGATTCCAGTACTGTTCCTCTTGAAGAGACTTCAGTCCAAACGGCACTCGGCCTAACGTGGGATACTGTCACTGATAGGATAACCATTCGAATTGAAATTCCCGACAGACCCCTTACACGACGTGGAGTTCTCGCAACTGTTAACTCAGTGTTTGATCCTTTAGGTATTAGCTTACCCGTCGTCCTAGAGGGAAAGTTAATCCAACGTGAACTGTTAACTTCTTCTGCCAACACGACAACCGATGATGTTTGGGATTGTGAACTTTCCGATGAACACAAAGAGTTATGGGACACGTGGAAGAGATCATTGAAAGAATTGTCCGGCCTTTCTATCCCAAGATCTTACAAACCGCCAGATTTTGGTCCCTGCTTCGTTGAATTGCACATCTTCAGTGACGCTTCTATGGAGGGTACTGGTTACGTGGCCTACCTAAGGTTCACAAATGAAAATCAGCACCATCATGTTTCCTTTGTTGTTGGTAACTCTAAAATAACTCCAAAGCAACCAACAACAATTCCAAGATTAGAATTATGCGCCGCATTAGACGCATCACATGCTGGTTTTTCTATTGCTCAAAAATTAGGAATTGATGAAGATTCTGTGTTCCTCTACTCAGACAGTAACATTGTACTGGGTTATCTGAATAACAAGGATAAAAGATTTTCAAAGTACGTGTCTCGTAGAGTAAGAATGATACTTAATTCATTTCCTGCTACTCGATGGAACTACGTATCAACTGCAGACAACCCGGCTGACATCGCATCACGACCTCAGTCCGTCGAATCTTTACTGAACTCCAGTTGGTTGACGGGCCCTGCATTTCTTTGGATGGGACGTCCTTCTGGTGACTGCTCCGAACCAAATGAACTGCCTGAAACACTACGAAGTGCCATTGTTTAGAAAAGCACGACTAATCAATGCATCTTCTCCCAACTAGTCCAAAGACTCAGTTCCTTCTCCAGAATGATAAACGTAGTTCACTCTTTACTCCGTTTCACCAGAAATTCAGTGGACTCCGTGCAACAACAAATTGGATTCCAACTGGCAACTCGTCCTTCTCCCACACGTGAAGAGGCTACGATGTGCATCATAAGGGATGTCCAACGAGAGTGCTTCCCTGAGATTTTCAAGGGTTCATCTGCTATCTTAAAATATGAAGAACTAGCCCCCTTTGTCGATGATGGCGTAGTACGTGTCGGAGGTCGCTTATTCTTCTCTGATATTCAGTACTCAAACAAGTTCCCTCTCCTTCTCCCTAGTAATCACCCTTTCACAACTTCGTTGATTCGCTACTTTCACGAATCTGTTAAACACCAAGGCCGAGTTATTACATTGAGTTCGATACGCGAAGCAGGTTATTTCATCCTTCATGCTTCATCCACTCTTCGAAAGGTGATCAACGATTGCGTCACGTGTCGAAAGCTTCGTCACTCGTTATCACATCAACTAATGAGTAACTTGCCTCGTGATCGACTCACAAGTGCTCCTCCATTCACTTCAACCGGTATGGATGTATTTGGTCCCTACGAGGTTTCCGAAGGAAACAACACAAGGCGATAAAGTTCAACAAAGAAATGTTGGGCTGTCATGTTTACTTGCTTAGCATCACGGTCCACTCATATTGAGCCTCTGCCCTCATTAGATACCCCAAGCATGAAGAACGCGCTTCGACGTTTTTTGTGCGTTCGTGGAACCTGCAAGAAATTACGCAGCGATCGCGGCACTAATTTTATTGGTGTAAAGAATCAACAAGCTTCATTTTCCCCCGAGGAAATCGCTCAAACTCTCCAGAGCTACAACTGCGACTAGGAACTGACTCCACCCAGAGCAAGTCACTTCGGCGGAGTCTGGGAAAGACAGATTCAGACTGCTAAACGAATTCTGACCACCTGCCTACACCAATTAGGAACCAGACTTCTCTCCAGGGATGATTTGTGCACTTATTTTCAAGAGTGTGCTTGCATAATGAACAATACGCCATTGTGGGAATACTCAGTTAGTCCAAATGATCCCAGACTACTCACTCCTAACATGCTGCTCACTCTTAAAGAGAACGCTCCCGATTCTCCAGACTCGTACACTGATCGAGATCTGCTCGAATATGGGTCAAAGAGATGGCGCAGAGTCCAATATCTAAGTGAGCAATTTTGGACACGCTGGCGCACGGATTACCTACAGACTCTTCAGTCCCGAAGAAAGTGGACGTCGACGACTCGATCATTCAGAATCGGCGATGTGGTTCTTCTGAAAGAAATTAACGTGAAGAGGCACCAGTGGCCCATCGGCAAAATAGTTTCCGTCAAAGTTAGTCATGATGGTCTTATTAGGTCCGTGTCTCTTGTTACCTCTTCCCGAAACTCCGATGCTGTTCGCGAATTTTCTCGCCCTATCACTGAACTTGCTCTCCTTGTCCCTGTAGATTATGATTGTTCGGAATCCTAGAGATCCGAGTGGGGAGTGTTCCGATAATATATTTCTCTTTTATTTTTCTTTCCTCGTTGTATTACTTTTATTCTAATTCACACTTGAACCAAGACTGTAGTGCAAACATTAATATAACGTCATATAACCACCACATTCCTTCCCCTCTCACTTGTCACACGGCACTCGTCACGGGAGGTTATCGCTCTGCCTCTCCTTAAACTAAAACGTAAGTTAACAAGCCAAATATTATAAACCCCAACCATATTTATTATTTCATTAATGTTTAAAAGATGATATTACGTTCATATGTCATTATCCTATAATACTTCGTTTTTAGGCATTATTGCTATGTTTCATAATAAGAAGTCATTATTTATAACATATCTCTGTTGTGTTGCATTTTGTTATATAGATGATGTATTTTTTATTATGTATTTTATTTTATAGAAATGCAAGATATATTTTTTATTTTAGGTCACTGATCCATGTTGTCACTAAGAAGTACATATGAGCACATAAGAAGCGTGTTTTTCCCTTTCCTTACGGCTAACGTAATAGGTATAATAGTTTCTGAAATAAATATATACTTTCATTTCATTTTAGTTCTCTCCACCGACGCTGTAGTGAACAAACTTGTTCATTTAATAAGTGAACCAATTCAAGGCTAAATATACCTTTTGAGCGGAGCGAAAAAACCTCCTATTTGTTAGCAATAGAGTCCTGAGTTAAACATATTCCTTGTGCCGTTGGACTTTGATTTTATTCCCATTTTATCATAATTTTGCAATATTTGTCACTTTTTCGTGTTTTTAGTTATTAAACTTTCTCAATTCGTCAATCTCCATGTCACTATGCCATTTGGTTTGTGAGTTTGTGTGTGAATTAGCGTGCCTGCAATGCGACACTCAAGCCCCGCCCATCTGTATGGAAGCTACCAGCTCTAATCACTCGGTATGTTCATTACGGCGACACCGAATTTATCAGAGTGGGGGAGGAGGTGGTTAGAATATGTTTAACTCAGGACTCTATTGCTAACAAATAGGAGCTTTTTCGCTCCGCTCAAAAGGTATATTTGTTAGCAATACGAGTCCTGAGTTAAACATATTCCTTGTGCCATACTTTTCCAACAAGCCGAAGGTAATTGGAAGGAGGCACTCAGATTAATGAGGAAAAATTTTTATAGTTAAGATGTGAATATTCAAAAGGCTGTATATATATGTTCAATATTTTTAATAAAACATATACAATATATTTCCATTTATTATTTTGAAATAAACATACAAAACATAATTTCCTTTTTGAACAGTGAAACAAATATATTATCAATGTTACAAAAAAATTTCAACCTTCATGTGGCCCGAAGAATTTTTCTTCCTGCCACACAAAGTGGTAATTTATCCTCTACATTAACACAATATGTGTTGATGAATGGATTGGGAGAAGACCAAAAGCCATTCTTCAGTATATCACTCAGATTGGCACCTCTAGACCAGCTAGCACTAAAAGCGAATTTCCTGAGATCGTGTGGTCGTCCTTGTAAACTACCATCTATTTTACTGATAGCTTTTGTAATCCAGTAGTGAATGCGACCACCGGCCAAGGGTTTACCGGATGTTGGGTGGACAAACAGGTGGCCATGATGATCGTTCTCCTGAGTTATTGATATATATTGAGATATAGCATGCGCAGGACAAAGAGGATGGTTGTTCCCTAGTTTAGGGAAGGACACCGGTGGGGGACTCTTCAAGTGAGTTTGATTTTTGAAGAGGAAATTTGTACGCAAAGGTATAGTGATGCTAGAGTTAGTTTCTACTATACCAATTCTTGACATAGCATGTAGCTCCGATGATCTATTCCCACTAGCAAGTGCTGTGAGGAATAGGGCCTTGTATAGTTTCATCTCTGTTGATGACTGTGCCCTGAACTCCTTGCATGCTAATCGTTCAAGAGCATGATTTAGAGACCACTTCGGAATTTTCTGTTGTATTGGAGGATTTTGTAGGAATAAACTTTTAATTAGTAAAGAAAAGTCTCTATCCTTAAAATTGACTCCGAAAGACTCGCCTATTGGCCAAGCGAGGGAGCTCTTATAACTCAAAACTGTTCTTGGAGATAGCTTAAGTTTATCATGCACATGCAACAAAAAGAACAAAATAGTCCTTTTTGTGATTGTCATTGCGTTGTCGGGAAGCCAAAACTTGAAGGCTTTCCATGAAGCTTCGGCCTGCTTTGTGGAAGACTTTCTGTAGGCCTGAATTAAATTTGCTGCAATGACTTTACTTCTAGTTTTCGCAAGAATTTTAGTTAAAAACGAAATGCGGTCCATTTTTCGAATCCACTGCATGAAGACCGCACGTCTCGACCTTGTACTCTTTGAAGCAATGACCCTCTTATGTGCACATGTTCTGTAGATCTGTTGTACAGTTCTGTGAACCACACAGCTGTTGGTTGCCATGGGGCTATGAATATTCCGTTCCCCCTGTAAGTCCGTAGCTTCGGTAGTATCTGAATTATCATTGCCACTGGGGGGAAGATGTATATGTCTGACCAGGTGTTCCAATCCACTGCTAGTACATTGGTTCCCTCCGCCTGCGGATGTTGAAATGGCGAAATGAACTTTGGAAGTTGGGAATTGAGGGGTGTTGCCATCAAATCTATGCTCAAATGACCGTACCAATTTTGAACTTTCTTGAACACATGTCGTGGCAAGCACCACTCTGTTGATAGAGGAGCAGTCCGGCTCAGAGTGTCGGCCACTACGTTCAATTTCGATGGAATTCGAGTGGCAGAGAGAAATATTCTCTTCGCTTGGCAGAGATTGATTAGAAGCTTCACCTCTTGCAGAAGAGCAAGAGATTTGGATCGACCCTTTGCTATGGTGAATCTTGCTACTTCGTTGTCTATGAACAAAAGAAGGTTGCAATTGTTTATGTTGAGAGTTTTGATAGCTAGGGATACTGCCAATAGTTCCAAGTAATTTATGTGTTCTCTGGCTAGTTCCTTGGACCACTTGCCTTGTGCTGTCTTGTTTGAATTGTAGAGCGCTCCCCATCCTTTCGATGATGCGTCCGTCCAAAGAAAGGATCGTGGGAGGTTTGTAGCAAATTGGGGTATGACATCCCATATGGAACTGTTTGTCCATGGCCACAAGGCCTGTTTTAGTGGATGAGGTAATTGAACCTCTAGGTCCCTGTTGCAAGATTCTGCAATCAGTCCAGCCTGAGCTATGGGCTGGAACATAGGACTTAAGTTTTGGTGCACTTGGCAAGCGAAGTTCAACATTCCCAAGAATGCTTCCCATTGACGGCGGGTTACCCATTGAGAATGAAGAAGCGACCGAGCAGTGCCGTTTATTTGTTTCTTCTTCTGTTCTGGCATCATCCAGTGACCAGAGATGCCTTGCCAAACTACGCCTAGCCACTCCAATTCTGTTGACGGTCTTAAGTTTGATTTCTCTTGGTTTATTGTGAAACCTAACTTTTGCAATAGATTCATAGTTAGTTTGAGGTTTATTGATAGTTGATCCGTTGAATGATGCCACAGTAACCAATCGTCTAGGTATGCTGCAGCATTCACTCCTTGCTGATGCAGTAATCCGAGAGGCCATGACAGGACTTTCGTGAATATGTATGGTGCTGGGCTCAGTCCGAATGGAAGGGCTCTGCAGAAATACAGGGTGCCTTTGTATGAAAATGCCAGATATTTGTGAAGATTTCTGCGCATGGGTATATGAGTGTAAGCATCGGTCAGGTCCAAAGAAGCCATATGCACTGGTGGAGTTATTATCTTCGATACTGTTATGTGGTTTGTCATTTTGAATGGGGTTGACTCTATGAACTTGTTTAATTGACTCAAGTCTAGTATGAGTCTGAGAGATCCGTCCTTTTTGGGTACGGTGAAAATATGCGCTAGGAAACATGGTTGTTCTTCTGCTACGTAGATTACATTGTTTTTCAGCCACTTTTCTATTAATGGTGGTAAATGTGGCTGATGTTGTGTTCTTGATGGAAGAGTAAGAGGAGGTGGATTGTTGAGCCAGCTCCAGTGGTATCCTCTTCTTACTGTATTGTAAATTTCCTGCGGAGCTGCTTTCCAGAAATTTGAAAATTCCAGCAACCGCGCACCTGTTTCAGGCCTTGATGTTATTTGGCTGTTTGCGTCTAGTCCTGGATCCCTTAGAGACCTTGGGATTTGACTGATTAGATTTCTGGTAATCTGGATTTGATTCTTCTCTATTTGGCTTGTTTGAGAAACTTTTTCGGTTGTACCGTTTGAATTTTGTTGCTGTGCTTTCTTCTCTTTGCAGGTTGTTCTGGTTGGTGAACCTTGAACCAGCTTGTCTGTAAGGTTGGCTAGTACTTGGCTGTTTTTGAAATTGGATCCAGGGTGGTGGACCTCTTTTGAATGTATTGGATGAGATAGAGGCATTCTTGTCATTTGATCGAAAGGGCTCCACAGTAGCGGTTTTATTAAAATTGGAGGCTTTATGTTTTGACCGTGATTTTATTGTGTTAAGATCATTATCTAGGCGTATGCCACTTGCATTGCGGATAGATGAGGGCTTTGAACGGGCTTCCAGTAATAATTGACTGGCCTTTCGCAATGTTTCATCCGAGAAGAGATCCTTGCACAGCAATGAATCCTCCAATAAGGTGTTTCTGATGACAATGGGTTCGATGCGACCGTCGACATATTTCCTTATCTTCAACTTCTTACGAATGGCCAATTTGGCTTGGTCCATAAGGAAACTTAGCAGAGAATCTTTGCTAAGCGCAATGAATTCAGACATGTGTTTTAAATTGTCTTGCATCGGAATGCCTGAGCCTGGCTCCTGCTTCAAAAATACATTTGGAAGGTTAGCATAGTAATTGAGTGAATCAACGGCAAAATTGTTCACTTCGTAATTTTGCCATAATA
The DNA here is from genome assembly GCA_947561585.1 of Caprella mutica. Classification (NCBI taxonomy): domain Eukaryota; kingdom Metazoa; phylum Arthropoda; class Malacostraca; order Amphipoda; family Caprellidae; genus Caprella; species Caprella mutica. The sequence continues at coordinate 111,397 of CANNZV010002333.1, read as the reverse complement.
ACCTCGTCATTTTGCGAAAATCTTCCTCATCTGCCAGAGTTTGAACATCTTTGTGTTCTTTAAACAAACTAACTAGGTCCTTGTACTTAGTTGATTTTTGTCTTTGTGGCAGCTTGGGTGCATTCAAATAATCGGCTAATCCTGAAGGTTCCGAAAGAAGAGTGAAGATACCTGAAGGGCGTGAGAAAACCTCCTCCTTTAGAATCTTGGCTTCTATATCCTTGAGCGTTTCCAAAACAGTAACGTTGGACGTTGACATTTGGAGTCCTTTAGGAGTATCTGCTCCAGGATGGAGTTTAGTTACTTGTCTCAAGCTATTAGTAAATAAGCTAGCATCTTTGGAAAATACTTGACGAGTTGATTCTGGTACAACTTCGTTTGTGCTATGCAAGTAACATCCTTTACATATGAAGGGACGAAAAAATGGATGAATGTGCTGACCCATGCTTGTAGTTTTTATTTGAAAATATAGATTAGTCTTCTCGTCGGAACTCACCTTGACAGTTTTCTGATCTACTGGCAAGGATGTTACTTGATGATATTCGCCTCTCGTCGTTAATTGAGGGATATCATTCCACATTTCATACTTAATACTCTTGCCGAAGTAATATCTCAAGTCATGATTATGGGCTTTTAGCTTATCATTCATCAAAGGTTCCCAGGATTGTGGACCCTTGGTGAATTGTTCGGCAAGAATTTCACCAGCTTTCTTATGTAGAAAATGTTTGTGAGATTGACCAATGGGTAGCACATTCTCAGCCTCTGAATCCGAATCGAGGACAATTTCGTCTGAGAGTTCAGTAGAGTTACTTTCCAGATCTTCCCTATCTGAAGTTGGGGGATTGGACGACATGTTATTGTTTGTGTCAATTTGTGGTGTAATGCTTACTGAAGGGGTATTACAAAAGCTGCTATTCTTGGAGTTTGAGACACTGTCATCAATAGGTTCTCTATTCTCGATTAGATGCCTCAAACCTGGAACATTTAGAAGTCGCGAAAAAATTGTAGATATCATTTCTTCTTTGTCGATCTGAACAGTAGCCGAACGTAGGTTCTGACCAATCTCAGAATACAGAAATGAGTTTGATGGTGCCTCCGGTACGTATGAAGAACCGGTAATGTGATTGTTATCCATTGCAACCCCTTGATTTCCACCTCTTGGTGTGGAATCATTGATATATGATTGGTCAGAGAAGGACATACTCCACTGATTATTTCCTTGTAAGTTGGATGGTTGATGCATCTCCCTATTACTAAAGGGAATAGTAGTGAGAGGTGTTGGGACGTAAATAGGCAATGAACTCAAGCTGGAGCTGCACATGGTGCGATCATAGTGTTGGTTTGGAGGATTTTCTAAACGCATTCGCTTAGTGGCGTTTTGTAGTGGCGTGTCAACACGTGTCTCTGTTTGTTCAAGGTGAGTATTAGTTGGTGCTTCCAACATGATACTGTCAACTATGTCGCTAAGATCATTCGAGGTGGACCGAGTAGACCCGTGTGAGGTAATTACTGGGTCTGCAATTAACAGGGATGATTCAACACTTGTGAAGTCGCTGGCAGAATTTTTTAATTCCTCTTCTGAAAATTCTCTTGGCAACCAGTTGCTCTTGGTGTTCTCAATCTGTAAATATAATTACAATTAGACCAACTTCAATGAGTACATATATGGTAGAATTAGCAGAATAGTTCAGTTCAATGAGAACATGATATTTACCCAGACAAATGAAGAACAGTCAGCTTTTGAAGATTTACTACTGTTTCTCCTAAGTTGTACATAGGTCTCCTCCCACCTTCGCCAAGCTGATATGCATGGTATTTGGATATCGCTTTCTTGGAACATATTGGACAAGAAAAAGGTGCATGCTGAACACTCTGAGGGATCGTAAGACTTTGGTTTCCCTTTTATGCATTTGGAGCACCTATCACAGGGATGGTTGATAGTGTTCGATACAATGGACTTCTTGTACCAAGAGGAGTGTTTGCACCTGAAGTCCTTTAATTGGCTAGTCGACATTTTGGCGATCTGAGTGAGAGTAAATAACTGTTAGCACAACAAAAGGAAAATAAAAATTCGACATCCTTGTTAGGTGTGCAATTAACATGTTATATCCATTGAATAGTTTTGAAAATGTACAAACACGTAAACAAATGGTAGCTTATGATTGTATAAAGCACCAATAACTTTCCAATAATTGAGAGAAGGTGCCAAAATACAAACTTCAGCTCAAGAATTGGGAGTTTGGAATAGATCATATAGACATTGCTGTTGTATTCTATGCTGATCGTATAACTGTCTTGATTATAGACAGGTTAAACATCCGAATACGTTCATCGATAATAGCTAGAACTAAAGCAATTATTCTGCAATTAAACGAGGTGGGATATGGAATTCTAGGTTATCAACAGTATATTAATGAAATGGTCATAACTCAAATGCGTTCAGATTGATTAATTAATCAGGAGCAATGAGTTAACACTCATGAACAGAGGAATATACATTTCTAATACTGGATTAGAATACCTATCAATGAAATATCTCTGAATAGATTAATTCATGTACCCAGTGCGTTTGAGGAGAAAGCACTATTGAATTTCTCAAACCAAACAGGTGGAATTTATCAACAGTATATAATTGAATGTTGACCATCCGATCTGCGTTTGGAGAGTAATTAATTAGGTATAAAATACCTAATTCTCTTTTAACCAAACTGCACGGGATAACGTTTCATATAACCACTGGATAAAAACTACCGTGTAATAAAATCATTTAAAAAATCTATAAATAGATAAATTAAAGTACCCAATGCATTTGTAACACAGAAAAGCAATGTGCAATTCTTGAACCAAAAAGCGCAGGAAAAAATATTTCACGTAGCAAGGTAGTTATCAACAGTATAGGTATTGTTTGAAATGTTGACCACCCAAATTGCGTTTGGAGAGTAATTAATTAGGTATCTAGGTAGATTTAATTAGATAAATTAAACCACCCAAAGCGTTTGTAAAATAAAGAAAAGCAAAATACAATTCTTGAACCAAACAGCGCGGGGGAACATTTTAAATAGGTAGGCATCAACAGTAAAAATTTTGAAATGTTGACCACCCAATCTGCGTTTGTTTGAAGAGTAATTAATTAGGTAGAAACTACCTAACTCTCTTTCAACCAAAGTGCACGGGATAACATTTCATATACTGGATAAGAACTACCTAAATATAAAATGAAGTTAAATGGGAAAAAATAACTCTTAACGAGCAAATGTATATGGAATAAAAAGCTCTCTACCAGTTAAACTCATCACTCACCAGTGATGCGTAGTTGAATTGCTGGTAGCAGAACACTGGCTAACCTCTCTGCACGAGATGAGAAGCCGTAATGAACATACCGAGTGATTAGAGCTGGTAGCTTCCATACAGATGGGCGGGGCTTGAGTGTCGCATTGCAGGCACGCTAATTCACACACAAACTCACAAACCAAATGGCATAGTGACATGGAGATAGACGAATTGAGAAAGTTTAATAACTAAAAACACGAAAAAGTGACAAATATTGCCTAAAATTGCAAAATTATGTTAAAATGGGAATAAAATCAAAGTCCAACGGCACAAGGAATATGTTTAACTCAGGACTCGTATTGCTAAC
>CANNZV010002333.1:23-103343 GCA_947561585.1 Caprella mutica | reverse complement strand
CAACTATCAAAAAAATAATTAACTAAATATATATTCGTGATGACATCGAATTTTAATGCTACGATTCATTTCATAGTAAATTTTTCAATTTTCCCAAAATTTTAATGCACGATCACCGCCATATCGACTCGTCTAGTGTAATAGCAATTTTGAGAACGGTGAGCGCCATATCTGTAGAGAGAGACAACACCGCCATGGCGAGCGCTACAGTGTAATACGGGCTTAAATTACACTAGACGAGTCAATATGGCAGTGATCGTGCATTGAAATTTAGGGAAAATTGACAAAATTACTGTGAAATGAATAGCATTAAAATTCGATGTCATCACGAATATATATTTAGTTAATTGTCTTTTTGATAGTTGTGTGAAGCAATTCCATGCCTATATATTAAAAAGTTTATTTGCATTGATTGTATGGCAACACTGGACACTACACAGAAACGTTCATTCTTTTTTTTTTTGTATCACACAGTAGCCATATAAAGTTTTAAATAACTTTTGAAATTAAACAAAATACATTTTCCACTATTCAAATCTCTTTAGCAGGTTTCAGTGAAAATTTCATCACCTCTAAAACGGTGGCGGTGTTCGTTCTATCGCGCAGTGAGCGATCACAAATTAATGGCGCTCGCCATGTAATTGTTTGCTATCAGAGAAAAAAGGGGCGGAGTTAGAGAGAAAAATAACAAAACCGTGGCGACCGCTATGGCGAGCGCCACAGTGTAATATGGGCTTACCAGAAGTAGGTTTCTTTGTTAGGTGAAGAAAATGTTAGTAAAATATTTTATTCAATGGTCGATAAACCGTAAATCGTTACCCTACCTATACAAATCGAATCATCGACCAACTGGTCGGAAATTTGTGATCGAGAGTCACAATGTCGACCAAGATAATTCGCTTTGTCTACCAATACAAAAAAGTGTATTTACAATAATTATACATATAGATAAATAATAATAATGCCAAAATTGAAATAATAAAACACACCCACACACTAAAAGTGAATTGTCTGAAGAAATATCAGATAATTATTAAAAACACACATTGTGAGATATTAATTAAATAAGGAATTCCTAAAATTAAAAACAAGTTGGAAGGTTGATGTTTTTTTATTGCTATGGAAGTTGGTACGAAATTTTATATATATATTTGTGTGCTAAAGCTTTTTCTTATAAATAGGGGAAAAAATAAAAATGTAGAAACTAAATAACATAATCATATCCTATACTTAAAGGTACCCTCCAAGCAAATTTTTTATTGCTTAAATCAACGAGGTTAATGTTTCTTATCATTTTACTGCAAACCCCATAAAATTTGATAGCATATTTTTAATTTTATATGCTTTTAAAGATTTTTAAATTCAAACTCTACAAAACCTACTTTACTTCCGACTTTCTGATTTTCAGTCTGAAGAAGAAGAATGTAGGTACACTATTTGTTTTGATTGTCAACTAGGTATTTGGTTTAATAAATTTATTTATTATTGTTTTAAAGATTTATATTTGGATAAACTTATTATAGAAACGTTTATATACTTTTAGAAACAATTAATATCTTAAAAGAAGGTCAAAAACGCATTTTTTGTTTAAAATTATTTTATTTAATTTTATTTTCGATTAGAATTTTAAATAAAGTTGCTTGAATAATTGTATATGTTAGGTGCTCGTCACTCAAGTATTTTTTTTTATTCAATGGTCGATAAACCGTAAATCGTTACCCTACCTATACAAATCGAATCATCGACCAACTGGTCGGAAATTTGTGATCGAGAGTCACAATGTCGACCAAGATAATTCGCTTTGTCTACCAATACAAAAAAGTGTATTTACAATAATTATACATATAGATAAATAATAATAATGCCAAAATTGAAATAATAAAACACACCCACACACTAAAAGTGAATTGTCTGAAGAAATATCAGATAATTATTAAAAACACACATTGTGAGATATTAATTAAATAAGGAATTCCTAAAATTAAAAACAAGTTGGAAGGTTGATGTTTTTTTATTGCTATGGAAGTTGGTACGAAATTTTATATATATATTTGTGTGCTAAAGCTTTTTCTTATAAATAGGGGAAAAAATAAAAATGTAGAAACTAAATAACATAATCATATCCTATACTTAAAGGTACCCTCCAAGCAAATTTTTTATTGCTTAAATCAACGAGGTTAATGTTTCTTATCATTTTACTGCAAACCCCATAAAATTTGATAGCATATTTTTAATTTTATATGCTTTTAAAGATTTTTAAATTCAAACTCTACAAAACCTACTTTACTTCCGACTTTCTGATTTTCAGTCTGAAGAAGAAGAATGTAGGTACACTATTTGTTTTGATTGTCAACTAGGTATTTGGTTTAATAAATTTATTTATTATTGTTTTAAAGATTTATATTTGGATAAACTTATTATAGAAACGTTTATATACTTTTAGAAACAATTAATATCTTAAAAGAAGGTCAAAAACGCATTTTTTGTTTAAAATTATTTTATTTAATTTTATTTTCGATTAGAATTTTAAATAAAGTTGCTTGAATAATTGTATATGTTAGGTGCTCGTCACTCAAGTATTTTTGTCGATCGATGGTTGTTCTAATGGAAGATCTACACTATCCTAAATTGTGCCTTTGTTTTAGATGGAGGCTCATTGATACATCGAATCTCGTGGCAGAAGGGTCTCTCATTTGAATTAAGAAATAGTACACAATTTTCAAACTATGTGCTTATTACTTTCACAAATGTAACTGTCGTTTTTGATGTTATACAAGTAAGCTCTCAACCAAAGATGTGACACATTTCTGTCACTGAAAGGGAAAGGAAAGTTGTTAAAATATAGAAGTCAGAAAAAAGGCGGTGCTGATTTGTTATTAAGAAAGAAGATTTTTCGAAGAATGAGAGCAATAAAGAACAATTCATTAATTTGCATCTAGAAGACTTCAATAGCAATGAAATGAAGACACATCAGGCAATGGATGATGCGGATTTGCTTATTACCTATATTAACAACTCTAAGAAAACCTGAAACTCACGACACTGTGGTTATTGAGAAGATACTGATCTGTTAGTGTTACTAATCCATCACGTGAATGTCACTTCACCTGGTTTACATGACATCAAACTAATATCGGACAAAAGTGATTCATGTAAGATATGAAACATAAAGCATGTAATCAGAGTACTTGGACTAAACATTGCCAATCTGATATTGCCAATACATGCACTTCTAGGATGCGATACAACCTCTAAGTTACATTCCAATGGGAAGGGAGCAAAACTGAAAAAGTGAAGAACTGATCCTAATTTCAAAAAGATATGATGCCTTTCCTCAACAATATACCTCAAACAGATGATATATCCCATGCATGCTGGTGAGAGATTGCTTTTACTATTACATGGAGTAACAAAATCAGCGAATCTCGATCACCATCGATTATGGGGTACATGAATTAAGTGTGTACTGGGAATAAACCTCTCCAGCCTGAGATGCTCTGCCCAACATTCCATTCGGTGAGAGTTTTCCATCAGATTCAAGCAAGGATAGGGAATGATTTGAATCCTCTTGAATTTAGGTGGAGAATTGAAAATGAACGGCTGATGCCAATTTACACTTACAAACCCCCTGCTCCATATTCCCTCTTGAAAATGATCAGATGCAACTGTAAAGGGGATTGAAGTACCAAAAGTTGTACCTGATTCAGATATTTCCTTGCGATGCTCCTATATTTGTGGTCAATGCAGAGGAGTATCTTGCCATAATTTTATGGAATATGATTTAAATGATAGTACTGTGTACACTTATAAGTAAAATATAAATAAAATGAGTTTCATTAGCCGCAATTAGCAAAGGAGTGACATTTTTTAACCAGAAAGGTGCTTCAAAAAACCCCACGGATATTGAAACACTGATTTTAACCCTTCAAAATGAATTTCTTCAATAACTTTCAAATCCAATGACATAAAGTGGTAAACTTATTTTCTGTGATATAACAACACCTATAAAGTAACATATGTAAAAATTAGCAAACTAATATTTTTTTTCCAATTCAGCCACTTTTTCAACTAGAATGACCGGACTATTATGTTTCTGATCATTTTGCTGTAAATCCCATGGAATGTGATAGCATAGATTTAATTTTATATGCTTTTAAAGATTTTTATAATCAGAACTCTACAATAGCCGTTTGTCTTCTGACTTGCTAATTGTCAATCCAAAGTATAAGATTGTATGTGCACCGTATGTTTTAAATTTAACCTAGGAAGGTATAATTAATCCAATTTAAATCTTCGTTTATTAAGGGGTAAAATATGATAACCTTATAGAAAGGTTTATAAATTTGATGAAGTAACTTACAGCTTAAACTAGGACTGAACCAGTGAACATGAAATTTTTGTTAATAGAATTCAAATTGGAAATCAAAAGAAAGAATGTAGTGTACAATCAATTTCTAAAGCGTTTTATTATAGTGTTTCGTACAATTATTGTTACACACAGAGTATTAACAACTCTAAAAGCATGTAAATTGTCATATACTGAACTGAATTTTTTGCGGTTTGCAGATAAATAATCCTTTTGGCTAGATCTTTGCTCTATAATATTATGCAATAAACTCATATTTTTTCCGGATCCTAGAGCGAACCTTAAGAGGTCATACAAATCTGGAAACAAATTGCATGGAGCCAATATATTTAAAAAATAGATACATACATATTTATTCTTTTGAATTCATTAATTTATAAAAAGCAATAGTGTAATACAATTTTAAGAAACCCACGACAAAAAAAGTTGTTTTCTAGATTTATAGAAATAATTATGGGAGATTTTTTTATCGTATTTTTCATTCAAAAACGTCTAATTTACGATTTTAAAACGGCTTATTTTTGCCTAATACGTTGCTTTTCTAAATAATAACCATTATGAATAGTTAAAATGAATGTTTTAGTATACATTAATTCAAGTACTATTGAGTTTTTTTTGCGTACATTTCACATAACAGCCTGGTCGATATATTTCATGGTCGGTAAACGATACCTGGTCAAAATATTGAACTTATAAATTAACCTTGGTCGATAAATCGATATACTTCAAAAATAGATGATCTAAAAAAATGATGTTTAGTTCAAAAACCAATATAGCTAAAAACTTCCTTTTTGGAAATAAACAAAGTACAAATCAATGGTAACACTCGAGTAGGTATTATCAGGGAAACAAATTATGACTACAGTTAGAATATTAATTACAAAAACCGTGGATTTTTCAGTCAATATTTTGAGATTTGGCACCGTTGCGTAGGATAAGCCCCGCCTTTTTGTAGTACCTACAAAATATGCCAATACGTTAATAGTAAATGACAATAAAGATACCAATTAGAAAATTTTAATTGAATATTCGAAGATCGTGTCAATTAAATTATGTCATAGAATATACAAACTTAACATTTCGATTTAAGTAATTGAAACTATTAGGCTTTCGACGAAATATCGATATTTATTATTGTTTTGCTCAATTATAATACTTGGCGTCTATCTCTCATACATTTTAAATATGTGTGTAACTACAGTAACAGGGACTTCATAATCTGGTAAACATTTGGTTACCCTGATCTAGACCTGTGTAGCAACGGATTAAATAATGTATCCAATTATGATTGAAATAAATGAATCTATGTTTTCATTCATTTATTGTCTTTGAATTGATTTTCAATTAATCTTTATTCTTTCATCTATATAAGTAAAAAAAAATAGCTTCTGCATGACACAACAAATTGTTTGTCATTCTTAAATTTAATATTTATCAACTTTTCATATATTAACCTTCGGCACTGTACGATCAGTTTAGAAGGTTAAAACTAAGTTCATTTTTTACATTCAATACACTCTAAGAGCATCATAAAAAATCTGGAATAAAGTGAATTTCAATTATTGTTGAGACCAGCTACCAGAACAGCCTAAACACATCTCCTGTATTTTCTTAGGGATTCCGTAAAAAACAGTTACTAATCTTTCAAATTCATCAGATTCGTCTGGACTCTGAAACAAACTTCAAATTGTAGCCCAATAAGGAAACTAATTACTTATTTTAGTTTAATGATTGAAAACCGAAAGATTTCGTTAGGATTTCCATTTATTTTTTACAGAGGAAACACCTCTTTGTTCTTATTTTTGATGAACGAGAAAGAGTTGACTTTAATACCTACCTAAATAAATTTGTATAGATAACACAGTTACTGTAAATATGTTTTTTTAATATATGGACAATTTTTCTCTAATCAAACCATATTTCGCATTCAAAATGCTTAACAAACTCGTAATTATTTTTATTAATAATTACACATTAAATTGCTAGCCCGTCTTTTATTTCCAACCCAAAAGCAATTTCCACATTAGTTTTTAATCGGACTATAGGGGTTCAAAGATTCTGTATTCTACTCTAACTCATATTGATGAAGTAAAAAAGATACAAGGAACTTCGTAGAAGCAGTCAGAAAGAAAAATAGTTAATGTAATCTAGATGATGAGACATAACACCTTACAATTGAACATTTTAATCATACGCATGCATATTAGCCCCCACCCTATAAACAACGGTTTATCGATACGATATCTTCTTATGTCGAATTCAAAGCTGGAACAGCGGATATCTAATTTTATTAATTAATTTTAATCGAATCGATACATGAAAAAACCCTGAAATCGACATCATAAATCTGCTTCTATTTTAGATGTCGAATCAATATACATTTTAATACATCGAAAATTAGTAACAAAATCGATAGATAGATATTTTTCTATCAAAACGATACATAAATCTAGATATAAAAACGATGTGTATTCGATGCGTGTAAAAAGTTATAGAAAAGCTGTTATGAGTCTCATATTTTCTGTCGTCTGTTTTAGTCTTATAAAAATACAGTGAAACTCCTGAGTGGTTAAATTTTTGTTTCTTCATAACTCAGAGCCACTTCATAGCTCAGGGACACTGATTCTTTTCTATGATTCAAATCTTGGAGAAAATTACGGTCTTTGAGTGAGAACTAGGACGAAATTCATGACGTATATCGTTTTATATAATTGAAACAAATTTGAAAATATTTCATAACTCCACGGTGCATTTCATAACTCATGGTCCTTCATTACTCGAGTGAACTAATTACTCACCTATATATACTGAGTGAGACTTAACCTATGGTCAAATTTTAATTTATTCATTGTAATTTCATCACAGAACTTTCATCTTCATTTAGCTAAGTCATGGTCTCAAAACATTTTCTTTAATTTGAACTCATAGAGAATGAAATTTTAAGGAGTTACAATTTTATAAAAATTTGACCATCTTATTATGAAAAAATTGTAATAAGAATAAGTTGTGATTTTGGTTATAAAAGCGGTGTTTGTCTATATAGTAATATTCACTTAAAAGTATCTCAAAGTATCTCCAAGTCGTTCGATATTTATTTTTATTTGGTAAAATGCATCCACGGTAGCACAGTGCCAAGGTACATGTACCTGACCGCAGGATATCTGCTTGGAGGCAGGTTCGATACCCGGACAAGTCACTTTATTTCTTCCCATTTTGTTTGTATTTAACATTATTTAAATTGATATGTACACAACTTAAGTAAATTATATGCAATAAAGTAAAAGATTCAATTTTAATTTTTGAATTTATTTGCTTATTGGATATCGAGTGGATATCGTTTCGAAGCATATTAGATATATAATCGGACGTCGGTTCGATACAGATTCCCTAAGGTAGTAGCAAAGAATTGCTTCTTTTTATTAACGTCTATTCGACGCATAAATTGTGACTTTTCATCTCGAAATACACGTATTGTCGATGCCGTCTAGTGGTGCGCGGCATCTTCGAATCGAAGCCAAAACCATGTCAAAGAGCGGATTCTAGCTCTAATTTCGAATTCATTTCGAGAAAAGCCTTGTATCCAGATGATGTCATTTCGATGCCGCATTGTTTACTGGGCAGGAGCTCTATCTTGAAGCTGTGGTGAATGGAAGAGAAGGGGGATGGCGTCCCTTGGGCCCCGAACTGTTGTAATTTGGATTAGGTATTGTCATTTTTTCATTTTTACCATTTTTATTATCTTTATCATTTTTTTAACGCTACTTGCAGTTTTGGAGGATAGCACTAGGGTTATGCTCTTCAACTACGAGATCTTAGATTTTTGTGTTAGGTAGGCTCGTAGTCGCCATTTACTATCAAATCTTCATTTTCCTCTTCCATCCGCGAGTCCAGCCAACGGTGCTTGTGTCCCTTTTCGTCACATTCTTCGGTAAGTGACTGCATTCACGGAGTAGCTGTTCTGCATCCATGAAAATGGTCACTGACGGTCGTAGTTGACTTTTCTTTCTTACTGCTTCTTCCAGTCCTTTTTATTTAATTTCCTTTTGACGTCATCGAAATAGTCACGATATGACTGAAGCAGACGTTAAACCCCTACTAAAATAAATGAAATAAAGTATATAGCGATCAAACAAAATTGAAGGTTACGTTAACCAAATTAATATTAAACATTATAGAAATAACAATAAATGAAATTTCTCCTGATAAGGTCCTAAAGTATCACTGTATATTATGCATCATATCCCATCCACGTTATGAAATAATTTTCATATTTACAAATAATTCTATATCCAGTATCCCTTACCAATCTATAAGAATGAAAACGTAGCAAGTATATAAGTTGACTTTCCCTTACACTCAACTTTTCCTCTCTAATTTGTTTTATAATAATATTAATAGATATGGATTTTTTAACTGATTTACACCTCTTTAAGATTTGATAAAACTGTAGTTCCACCTATAAAAGTATACAGTCATCGATCAGTTTGAAATTTTATAAACGAGTTTGAAGAAAGGATTATAACAGAAGGGATTTCTATCTAATTCACCTATCACCAAAGTTGAAGGACGCAGGAAAGCTACTCCGTGAAAATACAATCACTTAGTAATAGTATCGCGAACAATGGTGACTGCACTTAAACACAGGTAGAGGGAAATGAAGAGGTTACAGAAAATGATGTCTACGAGTCTACCTATAAACTAGGAACTTAATACTACCGTTTCTGGTAAAAACATACGCTGAACTTCTGATGTTTCTTGACAAATTTCTTCGTTCGATAATTTGTTTATGAGTTTTAATTTTCGCGCGATTTTAATATATTAGCGCATATTGAGTAATACCAACCACATGCTTAGTAACATTTATTATCTGTGTTGTCACGGCTTAATTATTTATAATTAAGTAATTGCAATAGTGTTGTTCATTTGCAAACCAGTGTGGTAGGCGTTGCTTATGAATTAAGCTTATTAAATTTTTGCTCGTAGGCTTCATTTACTATCACCTCTTCTTTTCTCTCTACCATTCGTAAGTGCAGCTAACGGTGCTTGTATCCTTTCGTTCTCCATTCTTTGATGAGTTTCTGTTTTCACTCAATACCTTTCTCTGTTAACAAGTCTAAAACTGACCCATGGGAGTTGGGGACTTCGTGAATGAAACCATTTTTCTATCTGTTATACTCCTTATCAAATTATTTGATTAATTAAATTTGAGCTTATTGTTGTGAGTTTCTTAAGATTTGTTCTGTATTTTCAAATGTAACTGATTAGACGCAATATTTTATTTACTATTATTACAATTTTAATTTATCAAACGTATTCCTGTACAGTTACGTAATTCTCTATCAAGATGGAGCAACTAAAAAAACCCTCAACACCATACGTTCCATCAAACTGACAGTATATTCATATAAGTAAGTATATAATACTATATAGGAAATTTTAATTTATTTCGATTTGAAATGTAATTTATTTGTAAAAATTATTTCGTCAATAGTAGATTCTTTATCCTAATATTTTAACTCTTATATGATACTAATATAGTTTTTACCTCACGAACTCGATTCCTTGTTTTCGAGCCACCCTATACAGTATACAATGGGAACACCCTATATTGTTTTCGAGCCACCTATAGAATCTCTTCTCGGTAGAGTTTAATGTCCACTTCGGTAAATAAATTATTCTTCAGTAAGTTATTTAATCTGGATTCGAATTAAGTAGTAATAATAAAATTGAATCCAACACTAAATAGAACTCTAATATTCTATTGAGCTCAGCTTTAATATCGGCTAAATAGAACTAAACATATAGTAAACTGAAGTCTGTAAATTTGGTAGATGCCTTTTTCTTTTCCACACATTGTAATTGTATAGCTGCCAATTAAAAAATTAAGATCAATGAATTTAAATGTCTAAATCTAGGTCAGTACTCATTAGTTATAGTTTAACCTTAAATATGCATATTTCAAAACTATCTATGATCTAGGTCAATAGTTATAGATTTATAGATGAAGATATAAAAAAAAAAAATCCACAATTCTCAATCAAATTTGATCACGTTTTCGACACATTGTAGGTTAATCAGAGTTCTTAAAGAAACTATCTAGTGTTTTTGTTTCAGGACAGCCAAAAATTGGCTACATGGCAACAAAGTAGTGCGGGGTGTTGCCCGGCATGAAAAAAATATGCAGGGCATTATCCCCCACTTTTACAGTACAATAAAATGTTGAATTTTCAGGTTATTATATAACCTGAAAATATACATGTTGAAGATATAATAACCATTGATAATTGTGTAGCGTTTATACATATAGTGCGTAGTGTGTATACATAGTGTGTAGTGTGTATACATGCAGTGTGAATACATAAAGTGTGTATATGCATACAGTTTGTAGTGTGTATACATACAGTGTGTAGTGTGTGTACCACTGTACATACAGTGTGTAGTGTATGTGTCCACCTAAACTTTTAATATGCATTAGTATTTATACCCCGACTAAAAACGTAATATAAAATGAACTCTTGTCTGTAACGTGAATCTGATTTCACAGAAATGAACTTAAACTAATTTCTAATGTTTGTGCAACATTTAAAGTATATTTTAACTTATAACTTTTTCGTAATAGTAAATTATGCGCGATTCATATTTTCAGGTGGCTCAATATTATATTTTCAGGTGGCTCAATATTGAGCCTCTTAACTTTCATAGGTGTTACTTGTTCAAACACATGACACTATTTCCAAGTGTTTTACTAGCGTACTTTTAACATTGTTTCTAAGAGTTTAGAAGCTGCTCTTTACGATGGTGTAATCCAAATTTGGATTAATGTATTAGTTTCCAAGTGAATAGGGGTGCAGGCCATTAACCTGCAATGCAGGATATTGCCTTGAGTGGTGCAGGGCATTACTTCGCATTGCTGAATGGTGCGGGATTGATGCCCTGTTTGCTAGGGTAGCTTTTTTTTTAGAAAAAGTTGAATAACTATTTACCCATCGGTCAGAAGGCTAAGCCGTTAAAGTTGTATAGAGTATGTGACTACTTCTTTCTTTTGCATTTTAAAGATTTTCTCTATCTGTAATAGTTTTAGAGATAATTGGACTTGTTCACCAAGTGCGGGGCAATGCCCGTGTTGACTCTACACATTGGATCCATATGACATGATTCAAAATAATACGACTTATTTAAATACTTCAAAGATTTTCATTACATTGAAACATGAGATTAGCATCCAAATGTGATTTAAGGGGCTTGCTAATATATACCTTATCAAGTACATATATCAATCGAATTCAATCAAGAATATAAAGCATATTTCAAAGATAATTTTGTCACTTCCGTAGTAATAACAAAGTATCTCTTCTTTATTGTGTCTACTGCCTAATTTTTTTTCTGGGGTTAATTATTTTGGGGCCCAATTGGCAAATGTCTTAGGGCCCAATTGTCGGTGCACCAATATGGGCAAGGCAACAATCAACATATACAATATAGCCAGGTATTCCAACTCACAGAACATTGAATGAGAAGAAGCTCAGATCGAACGTGCGCGTACTCAGTCGTAAAAAATCAACCACCAATCACGTCCATTGATCGTTGACGTCACTATAAACGCTCTCTCGAAAACAGTTTGAACGTGCATTCTACCTCAGCTCATTATTTTTGCTGGGAGCCATATCTTCTTACCAAATTATGTACACGATTATCTATATTCTATAGCCCAGCTACTAAGCAATAATAAATTATTATTCTTTGCAACAAACATAAACTGACACGATTTCGGTTTATTTTACTTCAAACACTAAATTTTGCTCTGGTCAAAAGTTAAGGGTAGCCATCATAAACTTTGAAATATTCGCGGATATTGGCAATTAACTTAATAATTTGTGAATAATTCTTTTTTCGACATTTCTTGTGTTTCTTCTCTGAGTACAGTCTCTAATTATTATCCAAACAATCTCAATTCGATTGAGGTCAGGACTCTGTGAAAGCCAGCTCATTAGAGCAATTTATTCATCTTCTAATAGAGTCGTAACATTTTTATCTGAGTAGTAAGGTAAGTTGTCCTGCTTGAAACTCTGTGGTTGAGGGTCAGCTGCTTGTTGATAGGGGATAGTATGATGACGGAAGAGCTGTTTTATACTTCTGCAATAACTTCTCCTCGTAGACGAACAATAGACCAGGTCCAGCAGAAAAAATGACCACCAAGACCATCACACTACCTCCTCCAAAATTAATCGTATTCTTGACGCAGTTCAGATTTAACTTTTCCCCTACTTTACGTATAATTAATACTTTCCTATAAGAACCGAAGACTTCTATTTTTCTTCCATCATCACTAGAATGTACTTTCGACCACTGATCAATCGACCAAACGACCTACTCATAACAAAACACAAGTATCACTTTATGTTTCTTTTTTGAGATTGAAAGCTTCGATGCAGGGACAAATTATTGCAAAGCAACTTGTTGAAGTCGAAGTGAAAAAGTAAACTGGGACACCGTACCACCAGACATGACATCTATCTCACGAAAAATTTAACCAGAAGTGTTGAAACTACCTTGCGAGCTACTTTGAAGACTTGCATGATCTTCTCTCAGTAATGCTTTGGGAAGTCTACCATTCTTCGGTTTGGAATCAACAACTCCATAGTGCTTATGCAGAGCCACAATATATTGCACAATCTTTTTGGACCTTCATGTGGCAAAAGAAATCTCTTGCAACGACAATTAGAGACTGTATCAGAGGGGAAACTTGTTGACATTTCTTGAGGATGAATAGAAGATGGATAACTCCTTCATATTGTGCAAAATTATTAGAATTTTGTGATAGAAGATGTATTAGAGTGATATAGCAAAGAATTATTCACAAATTATTAAGTTAATTGCCAATATCCGCGAATATTTCAAAGTTTATGATGGCTACCCTTAACTTTTGACCAGAGCAAAATTTATTGTTTGAAGTAAAATATGGAACTATTTCTAGAATATTTGTCCAAATGCTTTGAAATTTCATATGAATACATATGAGCTCTATATGAATATACGTGCAAAATTTCAATAATGTGTGTTCTGTACTTTTTATGAAATTGAAGATTTTGATAACTTGTTTTTGCCTACCCTTATATTTTGTCCGCTACTGTACATAGGGTGGAATATACAGGGATGGAATTTACCGGTGTGGAATTTACCTAGAACCCTATCAATCACTTTTACAGTATAACTCTGACGTCCAAACAAAGTTTGCAATTTCATTCTTCAGAATATAGTCACATTTTTCTTAACGATGATTCTTTATTTGTTGACCTCTCATAAAAAATTGATATAATTCTGCCATGTTCCTGTCAAGAAGAACTATTTCTGCATTATAGTGTTAAAAATGTTTGATCTTTCACTAATTATAGGGTATTTGAGTATAATTAATTCTAATTAATTTTAGTAGAGGTTTAACGTCTGCTTCGGAACCAAAGGCCATATCGCTGACTTCAAAAGGAAATTAAATACAAGGGACTAGAAGAAGCAGTCAGGAAGGAAAGTGGCTCCATGAACAAAGTCACTTACCACTGTCGGTGTCATGGATACAGAAAAGCTACTCAATGAATGTAGTCACTTACCAAAGAATGTTACAAAAAGGGACACAAGCACCGGTGGCTACACTCACGGATGGAAGAGGAAAATGAAGAGGTGATAGTAAATGAAGTCTACGAGCCTACCTAACACAAAAATCAAAGACCATGTAGTTGAAGAGCATAACCTTAGCGCTATCCTTCAAAACTGCAAGTAGGTAGCCTTAAAAAAAGGATTAACATGGTAAAAATAAAAAAAAGACAATCCATAATCCAAATTACAACAGTTCGAGTTCCAAGGGATGCCACCCCCCCCCCCTCTCTCTCTCTTCATTCACCAGAGACTGCTTCGGGATAAGGAGTCCTTGGGGGTGATATTTGAGTATATTCATAAATTAGTCAGAGGATGATACGTAATAAATATCATGGCTTAATTAATTATTCGTCAAAAAATAGAAGGTCAACTGCTTGCTGTAATAAATTCGAATTTGACTCAACACATTGTTTAATTGAAATTCTAGAAAACCAAGATAATTGTTATGCACATATGAATAATCGGTGACCGGTCCATTTGCCGAAAACACTTTCGCCGAAAACACATTCGCTGAAAACACGTTCGCTGAAAACACATTCGCCGAAAACACATTCGCTGAAAACACTTTCACCGAAAACACATTTGCCGAAAAAACTTTCGCCGCACGACACATTTGCCGACAAAAAGATAAACAAATTTATCTCATAAGTCCATATGAACTTATAAGTAAGTGTATGAATTACTTTACAATATTCTACATAATTATTGGTTAAACTTTATGGTATTTACGTTAACTTAATATATTAACTCATATATAATGTTATTGCTGCGTTATTTGTGACAGTTTATTAAATCTATGTTAATCCTATTTTCTGTGTACAGTTATCAGTTACAAAAGAAAATTGGTCTCACTTTATTTTAATCCTTCTATATACATTGTAGAATCAGTCTGCTACTGTGAGTCGCTCGTGAAGCTTTCACTATACAGGGTGACCCACAAAAGATTTATTTCTAGGTTCTAAGAATATTCATATAACTATTCCTTTTATAAAATATTGACAATATGAAGAAATGTATTTGAGTACAAAAAGAAGTCAAAATCAATTTTGTTCAGCAATTCCTTTTAAAAAATAGAAAAGTTTATGTAAGAATAAATTGATTAAATATTTATTATATAATAAATACTACTAAATTTATATAGAAACTTTGATAATGGGACTAAGAGCAAGCATTCATATGGCATTAAAACCAGACATAATTACCGTTTAATTTATAGTTAATAAATAATTTGATCAATTTTAAATAATCAATTAACACAGGGTATTCAATAAACTTGAATTCAATAAACCTTAGTCTACTAAAAATTGTCTTATTTTCGGCGAATGTGTCGTTCGGCAAATGTGTCGTGCGGCGAATGTGTTTTCGGCGAATGTGTTTTCGACGAATGTGATTTCGGCGAATTGACCTGGAACCGAATAATCGGTAGTCAGGATACTGCTAGATCATGCTTAATAGATTGAATTCGGAAATTGTTTTCAGTTTTCAGATTATTTTCTATGTGGCATTTTGGAATATTATACATTAAAAAATGGTTAATAAGTGTTCTGCAATCGATTGTTCTAATCATCGTGGGAAGAGGATGGAGCAGTTTTTCAAATATCAAAGGAAGACCATGTAAGAATACAATGGTTCAAATGTTTGAATCGAAAATATTTTGGCCAGTTGAAATCAGTGTTCATTTGTGAGAGGCATTTTAAAGATCAATGAGAAGCATTTAAGAACAATGAAAAATTTGTGAGAAGCATTTTGAAAAACGGCCGTATTCCTCACTGAAGTGTCTGCTGAGTCCTTTTCGTTTCGGTTCTTCTCCATCTTGGTAGCCACATCCTCCACATGGACCGTGAATGTAAGCCATAGGTCATATTTCAACCTCAGGAGAGTGGGCAATTTGATGGATGTTAGCAGTTTCCCCAGCTTTGTCAAATTCAGAGTCCATTCTGAAACACTGGAATATGTGGTGTAGGGAGTGGTTTCGCACATCCCCTCATTCAGCTAGCAGTATCATGACTACCGATTATTCATTCATAAATGCATAAAAGTTATCTTGGTTTTCTAGAATTTTAATTATGCAATGTGTTGAGTCAAATTCGAATTTATTACAAAAAGCAGTTGACCTTCTATTTTTTTGACGAAGAGGCAGAAAATCAGGCCGTATGATTAAGTAAGTCATGTAAATATATATATAACTTTAACAAATTGATGCTCTATCTAATTATTGAGGATACAAAGCATTTAAAGGTTAATGAAATAACAAGATTATGGAAAACAGATACAGTTTATTACGAATTGTCAAAAGTAACTTTATATCTATTAAGAGTATTTTGAGACATTTTGTTGTAGTCTCTTGCTTTATCTAAGTCATTCTCAGAATTCTTGTCCTTCCTCTTCGTCTTAGGAATCTTTTGGTAGAGATAGCCACTGCTGTTCGCTTTTGGGTAGTCTATTGGTATTTCCTTAGCAGAGTACTCAAACAGGTTAGAAGAGTAATTTCCGTGGAGCTCCCCGTACATCTCATCAGGATACTGGAATGAAAATCACAATCAAATTTAATTTGATTGTTGATATTACTCAATGGAGAAGTACCTAAATGGTATTAGAATTGAAGAAATAATGGAAAAATAATTAGTCAGATAAATTTGATTTAAATGTCACAATAAATAATACTAACGCATTTATCCAATCCGTCATCAAGTCTATATTGATCTTCTGATTGGAAGTTCTCAACCATTGCACTCTTGCTTTTATCTTTACGTCTAGATCTTTTGTTATGATGTGGAGCATATTCCGGGTAAGGATTAACACAATATTGTGGTGGGGCTGCAGTTTCATTCAAACCATCAGCATTGTGTGGGTAGCCTCCGTAAATACCGGGATGTACCTCGTCAGAACTGCAGTTCGCCATGGAGGTGGTTGGGATGTGATGGGAATTGTGATCGTAGTTACTACCACTAGGAAGAGTTGCTGAGATGTACTGGTACGTATCTGATTCGCGGTTTGAAGGGCGGTCTGGAAAAATTGATAAATTAAAATCATTGTACTCTGAATTAATGATCGTTATTTGTGAATTTAGAGAGTGAATGTGTTTACCTTCTGCTTCGTAAATATCTACTTTGGCTGCAGAGAGGAAGTGAGGATCCCCATTGTATATTTTGTGTCCTTGGACCGAATTCATTGATGAGAGTTTGATAACTTCATTATCAGCACTGTTCTTACTCTTCTCCTGTCGACGCTTCTCTGAAAGGTAATTGATGGTAACTTCAAGGTACTTAGTTATAAATTTGAAATGTGCTTAAGTTAATTTAAGTCAAAAACATTGGGACTATATGGATGGTTCTTTTCCCCTAAACATTCTATCAAGAAAATGAAGTAAATATGATATGCATACATTGAGGAAAGTTAAGAACGAATGAAACTGCTTACTTACTGATATTCTCATTTTTTGCACAATCAGAAAAATAAACTTAATTGTTTCGTGATTATGAATAAGTCTCTTATTATTAGAATTATGATCCCGTAATATTTTTAATGAAACATTATTATAATAATAGTGGGCTCCTGAACCTTCCAAAGTCCTAATATTAATAATATTTATCACTAGGTACTGATCTGCCATATCATCTAGTCTATTTTAACCAATTGTCATAAAACTACTTCAGTTTCTATTGCCTTGTACACACTATCAAACTGTTTGAAATCCGTTCAGTTTAAGTGTTGTAAAACACTAATATCGAGAATTTGAAAGAGGTCCAATATGCTGGAAATAATTTGTCAAATTGAAGAATCAAAATCGAGTTTTGTATAATTTTATTTGATGATAATTATGTATTAGTCTTCTTATATATTATTATATCATTTATATGTAATAGAGCATATATGATTACTTGACTAATTTGAATATAGTACCTATATATCAAACCAATGATAACTAAAAGTTTGACAAATGATTAAGAGTAAATGCTTTACAATATACTAACTAGTAATGAAATAGGTGACAAATGTAGCTGCCATCAACATTAGAGCCAAGATGCCAATGATGAGGGGCACGTAGACTCTAGGACTGCTCCACACTGAGGCAGTGGCTCTTTCCCCAACTACTATGCTGTACCTCTGACCGGAAAGATCGGGACTGAAACCTGCTGGAGTAGAAAAAAATTATTGCTCATGATTCAAAGACATGTTTTCATTTACTAAGTAGAATTATATCTAATATATAGAATATATGCAAATCTTACATTTGAGAAAATATTGATAATAGAATCACAAATCTCTGTAAATTCTTAACCTGTGCGAGGTATCCTATATCCCACCCACTGATTAAACATCTTATTTAGAAAATTTATTAAAAAGTTACATACTTATATTTAAAAAATATAGAATAAGTTATTCTAAAGACAACTAATAAATCATAACAGTACCTATTTCAATCGGTTCTAGGAATATTGCCCGGCGGAATTTTGCCAGTGTGGAATTTTGCCAGGCGGATTTTTGCCCGGTGGAATTTTACCCGTGGATTATATATTTCTGGGTTTTTGGTGAATTGTAAATTAAAAGTTATATGTGAGATGCAATTTACATAATTATAAAACGTTTTAATGTAACTTTAACATATTGTACTATAACAAGTTTTATTTAACTAATATTAAATAGCCTCGGAAATAAAAATAGAATTAATTTTGAATTTATATAAGATAGTTACTGAACATCTTTCAATTTAACTGCTGTCCTGTTAGGTAAGGTAAAGTATATAAACAAACTATATAATCATTATACTATTTATCAGTTATTATGAATGGTATTATAGGTATCCGGCGGTTTTTCCGAAAAAAAATTTGTCGAAACCAAATTCTCCGAAAACGAATTCGCCGAACCCTAATTCGCCGAACCGGATTCTCCGAATTTGAAGAAACCCAAATTTGTCGAAAACGGGTTTGCCGAAGTGAAGATTTGCCGAAAGCCAAATTTGCCGAAAGACAAATTTAACGAAAGACTTAATTATAACAGAATGTAAAATTACACAAAAGTTACAGAAAAGAAACGAAACAACGAAATCATAACCCTTTGTTACACTAAATGATCCATTAATTATTCTATCTCTTCGT
The DNA here is from genome assembly GCA_947561585.1 of Caprella mutica. Lineage (NCBI taxonomy): Eukaryota > Metazoa > Arthropoda > Malacostraca > Amphipoda > Caprellidae > Caprella > Caprella mutica. Next base: position 84,230 of record CANNZV010002333.1, on the reverse strand, counting down.
TAATCATTGTGTTAATCTTTGTACCACTAAATGATTCTTTGTCTTTTCTTATTTTAAAGACGTTCAAGCTTTATTCAGTCAGAATCAGTCAGTCAGCTATAGGAGCATGTTGCATTTCTTTCATTTGAGCGTTTGGTTGTTTTTAGATTGTGTGTTTCTAGCGTGTTTATTCATTTTTGTGAATATTCCATGTTTACTGCATATATTTTATTCAGTTGTTAATAGTATACCATACAGAATGTGTTTTGTGGCTTACGTTATTAATATTTATTCCATTTATTGCGTTTAAAATATAAAATTGTTAGTAATGAATAACATAACTATTAGATATTTTTATATCTCCCCAATTTACCTCTATCTTCAACTATAGTGTCACTTGCATGAATAAATTTGTTTCAGGTAGAAAGATTGATTTCTACCAACACAATGGCGTCGGTAATATCAAGTTCACGTGGAAAAGATATCATTATTTAAAAAAATATTTATACTTGATGTAAGACTGAAAACTATGAAATCGTTAATGAAATCATGGAACATATTAATGAACAAATAGTCATTTCTCCTCACGAAGTACTGTACAGATGAAGATAGCCGTAAGTGAATTGCAAACATCAGTTAAGAATACTAAATTATTGTATTTTAAAAATAGCAAACCATATAGTATTATTTTAAACTAAACTACTGTCAAAATACATAACAGTCAAATTTATAAGATGTTCTGTAATTATTTCTAAGTAGAATCAAATTAATTTTATTTTCAAATTCGTGGCTGTTTTACATTGGTTGAATAAAACTTGTTATAGAACAATATGTTAAAATTACATTAAAACGTTTTATATTTATGTAAGTGGCATCTCAAATTTAACTTTTGATGTACAATATACCAATTTAAACCCAGAAATATATAATCGACGGGGAAAATTCCGCCGGGCAAAAATCCGCCTGGCAAAATTCCACACTGGCAAAATTTCTGTAACCATTTCAATCATATTCGTCATTGCAATCATTTATGAAGTTAATTAAATTGAAGGATTAAAAGCCACTAAAGATAAATTACTTACTGTTGTCAGTAGTGGACAAAGTGTAGTCAGCAGATGATGAACCAGCAGAATTGTAAGCTGTCACTCTTAAATCGTAAGTTTTATCTGCCTTCAAATCAGAAAGAACGTACAATCTGGTAGGTGGTAGGCGTTGATTCACTGAAAGTATATAAAAAGTCGAACGATTGACTCAATAAGAATTTGAACTTGAAATTATTTCCAAATTTAATATTTGATAACATTGCTCCAGTTTTCCACGTCTGAGTTAACATGAAAGTTTCCTTCTCACCCACTATCCAGTCGTTGTCTTTCTTTTGTTTGTACAGAACTGAGAAGTGAGTAATGTTACAACCTCCATCTCTCCAATGACTGAAGTAAAGGGTTGCGTGAGTTGAGTTATTCGTGAGGAACTGGAAAGATGGCGGCGATGACGGAGTGTGTCCTTTGGTGCGACCGAAAACCGACACAGAGGGATCACTCCATCCTTAAAAAAAACGTAAAATTAACGCGATGGTAAATTAAATATTCATTAACAAAACTATAAGTTCGATTATCTAGGATCACAAATAACTGACAGATTGTACAGTTAAATATCTTTACCGATTTCATTCCTGACGGTGAGGCTGAAGTTGTACCGAGTGCCACATTTTAAATTATCAACAGAATGTCTGGTTCCAGAAAGGCTTTCCGAGTGAGGCGATCCACTTCGACTGAAAAGATTTTTTTTGATACACACCAATCTCCTCAAAAATACACACAATTTGATATTATTTGATACCTAGTTATAGAATAGTTCTCGTTAAACTTAAAACTTAACACCGATTATCTAAACTACAATTATTCAATTTGTTTTCATATTACAATATAATTTTCATCATACTGTCGCACTGAACACCAACTTGTAAACCAGTGTCGCCTGTTTGATAGCACTGCCTCCTGTCTCATCAACACTCCACTGCAGTCTCACAGAAGTGGAGGTGGACTCTGTTATGTGGAGGTGCGGTGCTGATGGAGGAACTGTTGGTGGAATGAGCAATTAGCAACATTTTAGAAAACGTTCTTTGATTAGTTACCTTCGTAGAATGCAGGAAGGTTATATTATTGACGGCATTTATTTATTTATCTATTAATCATCTTGTTATTCGCATAACTGAAAAATTATTCAACTAAATTGCCTGAAATTTAATGAAACGATTAGTCAATGTTCAGTGACCTGCTGGTAGAATTTGAGAGTGACCCGGTCAAAGGTCAAGGTCATAGTCATGGTCATTATAACTCAAAAAGTATTGAACCATATTGCATGAAACTTGGTGGGACAATTGGTCAATATAAAGGAACCATTTTGTTAGATTTTGGGATCGATCGGGTGAAAAAGTCAAAGATCAAGGTCAAGGCAATTTATAACTCAATAACTCAAAGAGTATTCAACCAAATTGTCAGAAATTTGATGGGACGGTTGGACAATGTCCAGGAACCATCTGGTAGATTGTGGTAGTGTTCCAGTCAAAGGTCAAGGTCAAGGTCATTTATAACTCAATAACTCAAAAAGTATTGAACCATATTGCATGAAACTTGGTGTGACGACTGGTCATTATCCAGTCACCAGTTTATTAGATTTTGGTAGCAAACGGATAAGCGGCGGCGAAGGTATGCGCTCCTACCGAGAGCACGTAATCCAGTTTATAATGTAATCATTTAGTAGTTTAACCAGATTTCCCTAACAGTGGAATAATTTTTCAGTTGTGCAGGACAATCTCAACTAAAAGTTTACAAATGATGTTAATTAATAAAAATATAAGAGCAATAAATAATTTGTCTTTTGTATTGTCATATCTCATGACATAAAGTCTTATGACTTTAAATTTGAGGTGAGGAATTGAGTTTATCCAAGCCGAATAGACTATTATAAAGTTAACCGAATGAAATATCCGCCCTTTAGGCATTTGGAGCATATTAGTTCTGTCACTCACTTCTCGTACATATTAATGCTTATAACTGAGTTATTTTGATTTTCTAATATTTCTGGCATCAAATAATCCAATTTCTTTATTAATAAGATAGGAAAATTCATTTAAATCCTAACTGTTATAATTTTGAACGCATATCAAGAAAGAATTATGTATTGAATGTTTTTATATTGATGCGTATTGCCTAGCTAATAGTTACTATACATATAGGTATTATTATTTTTGTTATATGCTGTACAGTGCTTTCAGTATTTGCAAAAGGAATATTTGTGATTAGAAAACCTAAATAAGAGAGTCCCTGAGAATGCATCATAATAATTCCAATAGGGTGAATTATATAATTTACTGACTTTTCAATAATTTAAAGAATAACAGAATCTGTTCCCTGCCTAACACACGTCAATATTTATTTCATGAACTAATGCATAATTCTTTCTTTTAATCGTTCAAAACATAGAAACACTCTGGATCTAAAAGGATTATTTGATCTTACCTGAGTAGAAATTGGATCAGTTGTAGTTTGTGGTAACAGTAAAAAATAAAATAATCCGGTTGACCAATCTCCATTAATTTACTTAAGAGCTATAAAGAAGGACTATTTGATGAACTTTATAATAGACTATTGGCATTATGTTCACCTATGCTCAGCACATGTGATAAATTGATGCACTTACCTAATACTTTGACGAAATGGTTTACCATATCCTGACCAAATGAATTCTTTGTCGTGCAAGAATAGTTGCCAGAATGTGTTGGTAGAATATTGGAGATGTGAATGGATCCGTTCGGAAGCAGAGTTAGTGACCTAAAAAGTACAGTAATTAAAAAGTGAAGTTATTAATGATTATATATTATTATATTAAGCTATTGACTACAATACTTCTTTTCAATTGCAATAAATATTTGACTAATTACTTGTCTTTTTCCAATTGTTTTCCATTGAACTTCCAGACTCTTACAGGGTCCTCATCGCCCACTACATTGCAGGGCAAAATTATATGAGAGTGCCATGGAGGAGAAACTGTCCCTCCAGATGACCAAATACCGGCAGGTACTGAGAAAAAAATGAAAATAGAGACACAATTTAAATGAAACAACTTTAAAATTTAACTTCAAAGTATGATTAGAAATAGCTTCACTTACCTGTTTCGCTGAGCATCACTCCTACTTTAGGGGTTGATCTACCTTCACCAACCGATGTTGAAACTGATGCCCACACCTGTAATAATTGCAATAAATCAGCCTTCAGAAATTGAATGAAATGATATACCATTATGAAGGATCTACATTTCAATTTGCAAGAAAACTAACTAAAAGTGAAAATGTCTGCCATTGCTTTTATCAATGAGTGTTGAAAGTGGAACAGAATATGCTCGCGAAGAAATTTTTCTAATTGTAACGAACCTCTACAGCTCCAAGCGGTAAGTTCTTTAGGATGGCATGCGTTTTATCTCCATCTACAGTGACATGACCATCTTCCTGTTCACGACTCTCCCCAACTCTCTCGCCCCGTCTCAACTGACGCCATCTTATAGTGTGGTGGGTGAGGACTCCGTGTGACTCCTGAGGGTGCTTCCAAGAGACTATCACGCTGCTGGGACTGCGCTGAACAACTTTGATTGATGTTGGAGCAGGTGGAACTGGAACAATCAAAACAAAAACAATTCTTTTAAATTAAATTAATTGTAAGGTTTAGGAAAAACAATCAGATAGATTTATAAATATGCAGTTTTATTTTTATCTGTGAATCAAATAATAATGTTTTGATCATCGAATTAATCAACTTTTAAGATTGATTAATGCACGAATTCAAAGCAGACTAACTTATCCTCCCATTCAATAAAGAAAATGAACCTATAATATAGATCAACATACTAAGTGTATAATCGTCATGAAATAATAAATTGCTTACCATCTTCAAGCGTTGTGCACTTCACAGCATCGCTCATAACTCCTGAGCCTCCCGCAGTAGACGCAGACACAACCACTAGGTAATCTGAAAAAGCTTTCAGGGAGACCAATCTAGCCTGCAGATTTTCCCTCACCACGAGAACTCCTTTGAAAAAAAAAATTATATATAATATATTTTAAAGTGATGGAGTTTCTTAGGAGAATGCTGCAAAAATAAAGATATAGGTAATACATTACCTTGCTCAGAAACTGAAGGAGCGTCTCCGAAACTGTTTCCTCTGTAGTTTGACTTGAAAAAACTGTCCTCCTCATTCAGGGTATCCGAAATAAGTGGCTGAATGTTTGTTGACAAGATGGATGACTGTCTGTACTTTTGGTTCATCAAGGAGTTTGTATGACTTTCAGATTCCAACAGAGAAGAAGTTTTCTGTCCTTCCTTGTTATCTAAGTTTGATTAAAAAGCACATGTGAAATGTGTTCAATAAACTGAATAAAATGAGTAATGAAAGAAAATAGATAGATAAATATATACAAACCTCTTATTCTCTTGTAACCGATTCTGTAAGATACAATTTTTCCGTTCCTGTGTTCCTCTGGAGGAGGAGACCAAGACACAATAATTGTGGAGGATGAGAAAGCTTCACATGAAATGAACTGAGGAGCTGCAGATGGTTCTGAAAATTATATGAAATCGAATATAATCTTTTTGCTCATCAAAGAAATATTTAGTTACTTGAATGTGATAAAAGGTTGATGACTTGATTCACCAATAAACTACATAAACTAGTGCATTTTGATATAATATAACTTTTATTATAAAATATACTTTGATTTCTCTTAAATAAAGGAAAACTGAAATTTTCTCAGTATTCCTTTGACTTTGCCTTCACTCACTTCCTTCTAATGTCGTAATTTTCAGTTTCGGTGAGGCTGGTCCCAGTCCTTTAGAATTAGATGCTCTTATTGAAAATTCGTACTCAGTATCAGCTTTCAGGTTTTCAACAATTATTGGTTGAGGAAGACCAATTTGTAGAGCTGTTTCTGATTGTCGCACGATCGAAACTTTCGGATTAAGAGATTCAGAAGTGTATGGATCTGTTGATGACAGGATGACTTCTGCAAGATTCTTTTTAGTGTCAACCATTGCTGTGAATCCCTTACTTGATGAATAACCAGGTTTTTTGATCGCCCCGAAACTGTTAACAGATGTGAAAATATTACTTTTATTACAATTACCGTTATAAAAGTTACCTTTATATTAAAAGATCACAATGATACCTGAGTTGATATCCAAAGATTACTCCGTTGGTTTCATTATTCAGAGGCGGTGACCAACTCAACTCTACTGAATGGCTGGATGTTTTGGTTTCCTGAGAAAAAAATTAGAGTTTCAAATCTAGACACTTATCATCTGGGTTGTGACAAAATGCTTTTAAAATCATAGATCCCGAAAATATTATAGAAGGAGAGAATTAAACAGTATTGAATCGTTCTAAATCAGGTATATAGTATTCGTTACCATTTCGTTTAGTTTCGTCTATGATATTTTCAAGATCTATGATTTTAAAAGCATATTGACACAACCCTACTCATCATATTCCATTTATTTCCTTGACATTTGAATGATATTATTTTTCATATTCCTAAATTAAACAATGATATAGGAAAAATAGATATTATTTTATACATAATTAATCATTATATAAGACCTGCTATTGATATTTTAGTATTTTGAAAATAATTATTTTTTAGCTAATTATAGAATTTAGGTGAAGCTGAAGGCAGTACCTTCAAATTCCTTGGATAACCTGCTGGTTTGTCCTCATAAGTGGTGACCTCTACCGAAGGAGAGGCTTCACTTCTTCCTATCGAGTTCTCTGCCTTCACCCTGAAGGTGTAGAGCGTGAACGGCTTCAGAGAATCTATCTTTAAGATCTTTTTCGTGGATCGAATTTCTGAAGGTGATTCTGAAAAGTAAATGGGAAATTAAACCATTAATTCAAGAAATTGTTTAATAATAAAACAAAGAGAAACCTAATACCAGGGTGGGGCGTAATTTTGGAAAAAAATAATTATCCTTTCAGAAAAGTAGTTCCTAAGTATAAGTGATAGGGTTTGTAGAAATTTAATGTATATCACAATAATTTCTTGTAAAAAAAATCCAGCTACAAAATGACAAACAAAAGAGCATAAATTGTTGCATTACACCTTGCCGGTAAGTCGGATACCGCTGCTGCAAAGAAACTTTCAATTACGAGATCGACTGTCTGGAAATCATTGAAGTGTTGATTTGTCTGATTGTCCAATTAAGAAGTGGTACTCCAAGCTCCCAACGGTCCAAACCAATGATACAAGGCATTTGAAAGAAGTGTAGATAAACCCAATAGGATGGATTATGTTGCTATACAACGAAGATAGGTGACGTGAGTTTCAGAACCAAAAGACAACACGTTCACAAAGACCTGAATTCATCCTCTTTCATCATTCCAAAAAGACGAACCCTGTCAGCAGCTATAAAGCAAAAACATATTGAAGAGCAAAAAACTTCTTCTGAACGAATTTAAGTCTGGCATTGTTGGCGAGGTTGTCTGGTCAGATGAGGATATCTGAAGTATATGCTCTCAGCACCAGTTCTGAATAACATTCGCTGTGTGTGATGTGGCACAGTCTTGTTGGAACGTCTACATTATGTTTTCGTCGAAGTAATCCCCGTCACATTACAACATTGGCTTCAGTATGTTTTGAAAAGGTACTGAAGCCAATGTTGTAATGTGATGGGGATAACTTGTCTCTGGTGCAGAGAACATATTCCCAGGTTTTGGTCCAAAGAAATGTTGCATCACTGCTCCCTGGATCTTAATCTCATAGTCTTTTCGGTGTGTTTCATCTACGAAACCAAGGCCTTGGAAAAATTCCTCGCATTCCGGATGACTTAAATAGAAAGGTCTGTATACAGCGAACATGACAAGAAACCCCATAAGAGCATGCTATGACATAAGATGTTCGCAAGAGACTGGAGGCGGTAATCAAATGAAAAGGGGGACATGTTAAATAAAATGATTGTTTTTGCTTTGTATTGATGTTACTGTAATAGCAAATGTCTGTAAATTGTTAATTATATTTTTCGTTACATAATAGCTAATATACATTCAATTTGCTTCTATTTTTACGCCCTACAGTGTAGTTTATTATTTCTTGGGAATATAAAAAGCAAAACTAAGATTAAATAAGTTCATGGTTCAGTTACTGTATAACTCAGAAATCACCGAGTTAAAAATTGTACTAAAAACTGGAAATTTTGAAAACTAAAGATAATTCTAAAAAATATTATAATACTGCATTTCAAGGATACTTATTCACTTCATTTTTATGAAAATCTCACCTCCAGGTTTCGAGTAATAAACAATGTAGGAAGTGATCGGGGCCGTTTTCTTGGAATTCGTAGACCAAGAGAGTAACACGTATCGAGAACCCTTCTCCAAAATTTGAATGTTTGTTGGATTTTCTGGAACATCTGAGAATAAAATAATTCAGTGGTAATTTTTTAAATATATTTTTCACTTATATCAAACTTAAATTAAAATTGTATGAAAAAAACATGAATACCTTCAAAATAAATAAGTTTCAAACTGAATTGTTCTTTAAAAAAAATCAAATTTGCATTCATATAGGTAATATCTAATAATAATGATAATCTAATGATAATAATCTAACAATCTATTACTAATAAGTTAATAATCCTTACCTTGTACTTGCAATTCGAACGATTTAACTTTACTGCCCAACTCATTGGAAGCAAAACAAGAGTAAGAGCCAGAGTCCTCTCTCGATGCAGAGTCGATAGAAAGGACTGATGTAACAACTCCATCTGGTGATGGAGTCTTCGTTTCTACTGAGTATCTGGATTTCAAAATTGAAATATTTAATACTCACATTATTTTTTAGGTATCTTGTACAAATGCATTATATTTATTATAGTCCACATTATTTATATATATCTTGTATTTATACTTTATATCTATAATAATAAAGTCATTATCGAACTCTACATAAGCAATGGACTAAACTATAAAATAACTCAATATCACACCTTTGACCGAAATGGTTGATTTCACTGCCTTCTCTACTCCATCTTAACTGCAATGGTTTGTCTCCCCCCACGTGACAGTTGAGGACAGCCTTGGAACCAACCTCAGCTTCTATCGATGTGGAATCCTTAGAAGTATCCAGTATGAAGTTATCCGAGTAAAAGTAGGGTGGCTCTGGAAGAGATAAAAATAAACAGTTTAAACAGCGGACATTCGAGATATCAACCATTATTGACTATCGAGTTAAATTAACTATAATTCACCGTCAACATTGAGCTTGATGAGTTTGGAAAGGCCAGGGCCCACTCCGTTCTTCGCTTGACACATGTACTTCCCTTCGTGCTGTTTATCTGCCCCGATAACCACTAGCGTCACGTTGTTGTGAGACTCGGATGAGCGTCCTTTGTAATCTCCCAAAGAGTTACCCACTCTCTGTCCCAAACTAAATTTTGAAATTTTTGAGCTGTCCGAATTCTGAAGTGGGTTGTAGCTCACAGCTTGCCAGCTACCTGTAGCTTGCTGCTTCTTCCAAACTACAGTCGGAGGAGGATAACCAACAGCACTGCAGGGAAGTTCAAGTGTGCCTCCAAAATTCACACTCTCGTCTGAAGGTTCAATCAGCCAAGTAGGGGGAACTGAAGAAAATAGTGAATTATAATTTCATTTTTATATCTAATGATATTGAAATTCACGAAGAAGCTTTCATTAAATGATTATTTACGTTCATTGAATTAAATAAATTTTGATATCTACATTTTATCTTTGATGTAAATACCTATTGAAGAGTGCAGTTTCAGAATCTATAACTATTTTAAATTTGATCATCAAAATAATTGATTAACCACAATCTAGAATACATTCATTCTAGAAACAGAATTGAACTTTAATTCAAAAAAGGTTTAACTATAGAAGTTTAAGCCACTACATCATAACCTACTTACCCATTACGGTGAGGGTAGCAGAGCTGAAACTAGTCTTGGCTGAATTGGAAGCTGCGCATGTGTAGTTGCCCGTGTGTTTGGCTTTGGCTCTCTCTATCACTAACACAGACGTGAATTCGTTCAACTGAGATATGTGGAGATCGTTGCTGAAGTCTTCGAATGAAAAGGACGGAGAGCTTTTCTTGATTTTCAAAGGTATTATATTATTGGGGTCTATTGGGTGACCATCCTTGAGCCACACTATCGTTATAGGGAGGTCTCCTTCCTGCACAAGACAAGTGATTTGTGCCCTCATTCCTGCCTTCGTCCCTTTGGAAATCATCACCGGAGCAAGTGTTGGAGGAACTAGAATTAAAATTAGAAATCGTTTGTATAAAAATAAATATTATCTAAATTATGTATTTGAACCCCATAGAACAGTTGGATACCTTTAAAATACCTCTAAATTCATGGAGCATTATATAATATACATATTACACTATCATATTGATACAGTTAAAGGTATTATATGAATATATTCCTAGATATCTCTTTTGAAGTTACCTACCTGTGACACTAAGGGCGAAAGTGCCTTTATCCACTCTTCCCTGTCTGTCACTAGCCTGACAGCTGTACTCTCCCTGGTCAGAGTCCCTGGTGACATGACTTATTGACAGTTTACCTGACAGATTCACCGACTGTCGGTCACTCAGAGGAAGTTCGTCGCCATCTGGTGACGGAATATTAAACTCTCAATAACAGTGGAAGAGTGTTAGATAATTGAAGTCAATATAAAATAATTTTGGACAAGATTCATAAAAACAACACAACTTTAAATATAGATATAAATAATATTCGAAATAGTTTATGCTTTTTTACATCATTTATCACTTATGTTATTCTCGTATAGAAGAATGACTTTATAAAGTATTCAGTGTGAATTATTTCGATAATTTATAATATCCATACATAAGAAATATAATTTATCTATTTTGGCTCTTCAATTTGGAATAATTCAATTCCTCTCACCTTTACTCCACACAATCTTTTCAATCGGGTAACCTCCGACGGGGCAAGTGACGGAGAAAGTTTCCCCCGCCACTGCAGTCTGGGACATCATTTCCCTGACTGTGGGGAGCCCGTAGATGTTGAGTCTCTCCTCATGCCCCTCCTCACCCCCCGAGTTGTGGGCCAGACATCGGTAGAGACCCCCGTCAGAGACACGCACTGACGTGATGTTAACGTGACTAATGACGTCACCGTGAGACAGCACGAACTGACCAATCAAGAACCTTGAAAATTGAAAGAAAAAATAGCTTAGTTAATTTGATGGCAAAGTACATTAGCGTTCCTCAATTTTTAACGAAATTCTTACTAAACACATTTTATAAATTTTAATGCTTTACAATTTGTTTTGTATAAGAGAAGTTGGAACGTAATTTACAGTATAATGATAATTTTTATATAGAAAATCACCATGAAATAGAACTATTTATTCCATATTTCTCAGTAGAATATCAAAATGATACAGAAGGAGATTTAATTTGAATATTTAAGAAGCTTCTGAGAGCACAAATACTTCACAATATGACTATAACTTTTGACACAATTAACCATTTAGGAGCACTCTAACGGATTATGTTTGTCTCTAATGATGTTGTTAAAATTCATTCAGTTTTCATTTGGCAAAGTAAAGTTTAAATTAATGTAGCTCTCATAGCAGGAAATGAAGAGTGGAGTAGTTTTAGACAGACTACCGTGTTTGAATACTTTCAGAGAAATGATATTAAGGACTTAACTTTTACTGGGCATAACTAGAAACATTTTGTGGAATGTTGACGCAATGCTAAATTAAATATTATGTAACTTTTTATATCATATGAAACAATGTCCTTCATGTTTTCAATAGTATCTGGTTTTGCTCTGAAAACATTCTCTTTCAAATTCCCTCAAAAAATTAAGTGATTGGTAGGAGAAATCCATACGTTGAGGGATGATGTGGGTTATAAAACGATTTGTTAGCCAAGTTTGTGATCGCAATGAGGTGTGAGCTGTTGTTGCTCCGTCTTGTTGAAACCAACGATCAGGGTGAATGTCGCCAGTCGACATAATGTTTAACTTTTCAATGTACGTATCAGATGTTATTGTGCGTGCATTTCCGTCAGGATCTTGAAAATATGGGCCATAAACTCGGTTAAAACTAAGGCAGTACCAGATGGTTACCTTATCCCTTGACAAAACTCCAATCTTCTTTTTTTATCATTATTTGAGAGCTGTTGGTTACATTCAAATTATGATCATTCTTTGAAATTCGTCGAATGCTTTCTCGATTTATCCCCAGTTCTGCTTCCATCTTTGTTACACTTTGTAACGATTCTTGAATCTTTCATTCCTCTTACGACCAGAATTTCTCTTATTTTGGTTCAGTATATTCCTTTTACTTCTCAATTTTTTGATGTCTCAATCCACTCTTTTAAGGTCTGTATTTTCTCTGAATTTGTTTATAGAAACTGTTCTTTTTGCTCGAGATACAGTCAATACAAACTGTTCTTTTTGTTCGATATACAGTCAATACAAACTGTTCGACAATGAAGATCCGTTGCTCATGAGTTTTCTGCATGCTTAGGTGAATTACTGTTCTTAGATTATATTTTATATCCCAGTTTAAATACCAAATGAACTTAACTATGATATCAAATAAATTCTGAAGATATACTCTATACTTTTGAGTTATTAAGTTATAAATGGCCTTGGCCTTGATCTTTGGCCCGGTCACTCCTAAAATTTGACCTAATGGTTTTCTCCTGTGGGACCAATCGTCCCACCGACTTTCATGCAATATGGTTGAAAACTTTTTGAGTTATGAATGACCTTGACCTTTGACCGGATCGCTCCTAAAATTCCAACGGCAGGTTCCTGGATATTTACCAACCGTCCCGCCAAATTTCAGGCGATTTGTGTTATATTATATTGTTGTTTATATTCATATTATTGTCTTTATCTGATGTGTTTAAACAGCTCAGCATAATTGACTTATGATTACATTTCCTGTTTCTATCTATGTCACTTGTTGTATAATTGTTTCCTGGTTAGCTAATATACAGGGTGTCCAACACTTTTAATGCCAAACTTCAACATAAGGTTGCATTCGTCGAAATAAACACTTTATATTTTATGAAGGTATGGTCTAAAATGCTTAGTTAAAGAGTTACAAAGTTAGGAAAGTAGTATCTGTACCATTTATTATTATTAGTTAACGTCATTTTTTTATTGTTGCAATAAGAAACAAAACATTTTTAACAGTATTATTAGGAGCACAAGAAACTTAATCTTAATTTAAGTTACATGTTTACAAAATGTGTTCAAACTGCCTCCCATTTGTTGCGATGCAGCCGTTCAAATGTTTGTCCAATGATTGGCGGACGCGAGCAAAGACACCAGGAGTTTCACGAATCCTTGCGGGACAAACGTTTGAACGCTTGCATTGCAACAAATGGGTGGCAAATTGAAGATATTCTGTAATGTACCTTAAGAGAATAAGTCCAATCTTTGAATCATTTCACGAATAAATAACTTAACTTATTTTCTGAGGAACTAACAATATTATTGAAACAGAATTTCACTGACGTAACTTATGTGATGAAATTTATTTCAATATTTCAATATATCCTATGAAGTGCTCCTCTCTGTATCTCTCTGTCCGTCACACGAATATGTCACAATCAGTTATTATATAATACAGTATAGCAAATGGATGCAAAATTATTCTGATATGAATTGAATAAATGCTTTTTATAACAGTATTAGATTTTATTTTATTCAGTTGGAATTATTCGAGCAAAAGCGGAGTGTCATGGATAATAGTTAATAAATAAATTGATTTTTTATCATTTTCCATAAAATGGATATACGTCTAAAAAATGCCGTCATTCGCAAGACACACAGGTAGACTGATATAAATATTTAATTATTTTGTCACATATTTAAGATGTGTGATTTCATATGAATTTTACTTATTTATCATATATTGTCAATATTGATATATCTTATCGATATGATTATGCTAAAACTTAGAGAACTTCAATGAACACACTAATATTATTATAATATTAATAAGTAGATTACGTGCACTCGGTAGAGCGCAAACCTTCGCAGCCGCTTATCCGTTTGTTACAAAAATCTAATAAACTGGTGACTGGATAGTGACCAATCGTCCCACCAAGTTTCATGTAATATGGTTCAATTATTTTTGAGTTATTGAGTTATAAATGTCCTTGACCTTGATCTTTGACCTGATCGCTCCCAAAATCTAACAAAATGGTTCCTGTATATTGACAAATCATCCCACTGAGTTTCATGCAATATGGTTCAATACTTTTTGAGTTATAAAAGATTATGACCTTGACCTTTGACCGGGTCACTCCCAAAATTCTACCAGCAGGTCACTGGACATGGACCAATCGTTTCATTAAATTTCAGGCAATTTGGTTGAACACTTTTTCAGTTAAGCGAATAACAAGATGATAAATGAATAAATAAATAAATACCGTCAATAATATAACCTTCTCGCATTCTGCGAAGGTAATTATGAGCATTAAATAAATTCTATACCAGAGAATCAACTTTTCAACAGTAAATGTATGTAACATACAAAGTTACTTTTTCATCAAACTGTAGAACAGAAAGTTACCAAGTAAAGTTACTTAGATTCGGAAATAAAAATAACATATCACTTTAAGTTTTGTTAGATGAATAAAAAGTAATAATGGGTGGTGAATTATAAAGCTGGCATTTGAACGTCTCCCACAGACGCTAATCTGATGCATGCGATATATGCATTCACTTTAATTATTGTGAAATGTCAAGTTGGTGAGAAAGGCGCCTAAAAATGATATAGAAATCATAATTAACAATAGTTCAAGGTATGCAAACCGTAATTAAGCAGTTTGATTCAATATTCGAAAGAGAACATCGATTGAAATTTGTTCTTTTAGTATACGGTATTATCTAAGTTCAGAATGAATGTACCTTATCATTAATGAAATTCATTTTGTATTAAAATACTTATTTACAAGAAAATATATCAACGTTTCGACTATTTACAGTCATCTTCAGGATCTGAAATATAAAATATTTTACTATTTGCTTGTTAAATTTTATAAATTTAAAAATTACATTCAACTAAATACTTTTCCAAAAAATATAACTTGACTATATGAAGATAAAATTAATTTATACATATATGATGCGATTAAAACAAGAAATGAAAGATTGTAGAGCAGGTATTTAAAAACAGTATGTTCCTAGTGAAATGACTAAATGTTAAAAATATAAGTCCTATAACCTGGAAAGGAGCCTCTCAATTTTATTCATTCTTAAGTTAAAGTGCAGAGTTATAAATGATTTACATTATCTAAGTTTTGCAATTAAATCAGTTATTTATTAAAGTAAAAAACTATATGTGATGTTAATTGTTTCTCCTATTGTAAATTCAATAGGCAATAAGTTGTGCTGAGTTGTCTTTCTCCCTTCATATTACAGTTCCCAAGACAGTACAAGGGATGTGTTTTTTTCTCCTACACTACTTAGTAAATGTCTTACACTGACGAGGATGCGAGTCTCGATATTATTTATTAAAGCTTTATCGCATTCAGAACCATTAAGCTTTTAGAAGAGGTAATTCCTGCCTCTGGACTAAATCATCAGCAGAGTGTGTGGGGAAAATGTCTTCACAGTCTGTTAGCATGTAACAGATTTGTTATAATGGGTAGTTTGATTCAAATCATTCAATATGTCATTATAAATAATTTTTTGCATATAACTTACAATACTTTAATTTTAAGAAGTAAGAAATACTAAACGTTAAAGGAGAGAAAGTTATGGACGGGCGATAGCAGATTAAGACGAGACATTTTTTTATCTTACATGACCCCACCATAACTTTCTCTCTTGTTATATATATCAAAATTAATTTTCACAATGATTTTCATGGTAGATTCACCACAGTGTTATAATTATTAAGATATATCCATTATAAATTGCCAACATCTAAAAGTTACAGTGAGACCTCATCTAATTTGATTTCCATTTTCCATCTGCAGCCAAAGTCTCTCTCTCTCTTTTCCATCCTCCGAACCGGGCCGAGGTGTTTCGATTGATTGAATTCTGATGTAGTGAACTTTATATTCCAAAACTGTGAGGGCTTTCAAATTTGGAAATGTTCTTTCATCTCCAATATTGTATCTAGCGGAGTACATGCACCTATAGTCTTACTGATGGGAACGACTTCTCAAAATTTAGAGTGAAGCCTCAAAATGAATTCAGACGCTACCAATTCGTTCCGAAATTCAAAGCGGCAATTAATTCTCCAGTTTTAAAATTGACATATGCAGATACTACTGTAGATAACGATTGCTTTTTTGTTAATATAATGCTAACTAATCATGCAGATGAAAAATAAATTTTCACATAATTATTTCGCATGATGTGAAACCACTTCCGGTAACTTAATACAACTTATTAAAAATTGATGTTAAAATATATACGGAGGTAAAATTGAACTATATGAATTGGTATTTATATTGTATTATATATTATGAAGCATAAAAAGATGGAGACTGTATTTGCCATCACTGTATTTTAATTAGATTTCACTGTGTGTGGATTTTTTACCACCGCTAGGAAAATGGAGCTGACACTAATTAAAACTAACACAGAAATAAATAACCTATTTGGAATGAATAATGTGAATTCAATTCATATAAAATCCTCATAAAATCACAAGAAAAGTTTGAATGAAATGCTAACTTTCTGTTGTATAACTTTGAAAGAGATGTTAGAAATTGAAAACAATTTATTATTGCTTAGTGATTCCACAGAAACTAGTGAGTTCTCTTAAAAAAAGACATTAATTTTTGGTCATTTTATATTTATTTGCTATTTGGATATTTGTGACATCGAGATTTCTTTTTCCTGTTATCCGAATATCGGTTATCAGGATTTATTTACAGTAGCTATATTACCCGTTAGAAATGACGCACTTTTATTTATAGAAATTATTCGAATTTAATAAATAATATTTTCCGTATTTTATTATCCGGATTTCTGTTATCCTTGCCTTTCTTTTGCTTCTGTTAATTAGTTAATCTGAAGTTACGTAAAATTGTAACCAACTGAATAAATAGACTTTGCTTGTCCATAATAATATAATTATCAACCAATTAACAATTGTGATGGCTTATCAATGTGTACGTGTGCTCAACTGTTTAAAATTAATAATAAATTATAGATTTGAATGCGTGGTAAACTTAAATATTTAACAGTTTGTTTCTACCCAGTGTGAAAGGTTGGTATATTTTTTTTTCTTTATGTCAGTGTAGTGTATTTAATTAGAAATTCAAATTATAATGTGGATTTGATTATATATTTCACTCTTATAATTCGTTAATATATTTTAATTTACCGCACTATCGAAAAGAGGCTAGACCTATAACAGTATCCATTGAACTCTGTAATACTGCATAGCTATGTACAGTTACATTTCATATGTACCTAATACTTCAAACCTTCTTTTATGAATTAATTAAACTTTCCATTACCATAATTCTCTTACTCATGACTCTACATTCACTATAGGGGACTCCACTATATAGAGGAGTTCCACTGTAGTTCAATCTATAGGTACTAGGTATACACGATCACGTTAGTGTATGCTGTGCCTTTTGTTCTGTGACTTGTTCAGCATTGTTAGTTCAATCTGCTATATTTACTCGCGTCGATTCCAATGTAGTGCGACTCGTTCAGCATTGTTAGTTAAAATGCTAGAAAAATAAGAAATTTTTAATGGCGCATATTATCTAAAAAAACTGAACTATAGGAAATAAATTATTTCTACTTTGATATAAATGTCTCAAAGGTCTGCTGTCAAATTCGTGTTACCTATCGTGGATTGTAGAATTAATTTATTCACTTTTCTTCATTTCAGTGGTTAAGTAAGTTAAAAAATATCAAAATCTAATGCACATAAATATTTAGTTGAATGATATAGACACAGTGATAATAAGATATTTATGTCTTTTGATACCAAATTAATTACTTCTAATCAGTTGATTGAAACAAAAATAATACTACCAACAAAATATAAAATCGTTGAACCTTCACAGAAGAAGAAACTACTTCGTGAAAGTTTTGAAAAAGAGTAATTTCTTCAATTAGTTTGATTAACAATACACCTGTAAAGAAAGACCCGTCCGGACGCTCTGACAGACCAGAAATGCTATTGTAAAAACAGGTATATACATACAATCTCATTTCTGTCAGAATTTACGTCAGGACGAGTGCAATATGACTAGAAATGAAAAAGTCATTGTCCGTGATTCTGTATTATATTTCTTGAAAAAGTACTTTTATGTTGTTGTGAACAGGTAATACCTAATAATTATGTGACATTAGAAACAATTATGATTTATCTTAATACTTATCTACATATCAGGCATATATATAATATATCAGTACTTAGGGAATCGGATACTCAACATTACTCATAATACTGGGAAAAGGTTAGTTACAACATAGATTATGATAGGACTAACTAAATTTGATAAAGTTCATTCACAGTTCAGCTACTTTTTTAATTCCCAATCTGCTGTAATGCGAACACCAACAATTGAAACTGTTTCGAACTCAGAAATATTTTACCCTTCATCTTAAAATTAAACAAAATTGTGAAAAATGTAGTTGAATTTGAAATCGTGAATTGAGTTTCTAAATCTATGGATAAAGGATATAAACTATATTATGATGTTAACATCTCTGTTCATGATAATTATGTCTGAACCTCTGTAGCTTAACGTGTACCAAGCCAATCCTCTTTATCATACCTCTGTGGTTTTAAAGAATGCAAGTCAAAGCAGGCACCGTTTTTCATTTTGCCGTATAACATTTTTAGTGTTATTAAGGAATCATAAAACGTACGAGAACTTTATGAAGATTAACAAAACATGTACTATTGTACTTGTTATACTTATACATAATATTCCAAAGAGAAAATGGGATAATATTATATATTAGAATTGCAGTATGTTTCAATATAGAATCTTTAGAATGCATTTATTTGATACTATTCGCGATATTATTATAAAAAAAACAATGCAAGAATCTACATATAATTAATTATATATATGATCTTTATTATCAGTGATTATTATTAATGTAAGGATTTTGATTGTTCATTAATATAGTAATTGTAAATTATAAATAAAATATATTAAATAATAATGTTATAATAATTCATCAACATTGATAATTTAATTCATCAATATTGATAGTTGAATTTATCAAAATTTGTAGTCGAATTCATCAGCTATTGTTATTTGTAATAAATAGATAATGTTGTTTGAATTAACTGTCAGGACTTTATTTAATTCATTTAGCAATTGTTTGTTTGTTAGAAATTAAATAGGAATTGCTGAGTCATCCAAATAGTTATTTCTCTTTGTGGATTTTTTTTTGCAGAAAATCATTTCGTTATTAAATAAATATAGGACTGATAGCATTAAAATAAAGAGTTATTTTATATAAATATTTAGAAACAGTGATTTAATTAAAATTGTGTAAATGAATCATCATAGTTTTTCCCCTTAAAATTACCGTAATATTTCTTAATCATTAATATTTGTTCATAAACTTTGAATATTAAATATAAAAAATTTAAACTGTGTGTAATTATGTTTCGCGCAATTCACCAATTTACGCAGAATTGACCAAATTTACTGATTTAATGATTACTACCAAACTAGTGTATCTAGGTTATATCTGACTTGTAACTACCCATACTAGTGTATCTAGGTTATATCTGACTTGTAACTACCCATACTAGTGTATCTAGGTTATATCTGACTTGTAACTACCCATACTAGTGTATCTAGGTTATATCTGACTTGTAACTACCTAACTAGTGTATCTAGGTTATATCTGACTTGTAACTACCCATACTAGTGTATCTAGGTTATATCTGACTTGTAACTACCCATACTAGTGTATCTAGGTTATATCTGACTTGTAACTACCCATACTAGTGTATCTAGGTTATATCTGACTTGTAACTACTCATACTAGTGTATCTAGGTTATATCTGACTTGTAACTACCTAATTAGTGTATCTAGGTTATATCTGACTTGTAACTACTCAACTAGTGTATCTAAGTTATATCTGACTTGTAACTACCTAACTAGTGTATCTAGGTTATATCTGACTTGTAACTACCTAACTAGTGTATCTAGGTTATATCTGACTTGTAACTACTCAACTAGTGTATCTAGGTTATATCTGACTTGTAACTACCTAACTAGTTTATCTAGGTTATATCTGACTTGTAACTACCTAACTAGTGTATCTAGGTTATATCTGACTTGTAACTACTCAACTAGTGTATCTAGGTTATATCTGACTTATAACTACCTAACTAGTGTATCTAGGTTATATCTGACTTGTAACTACTCAACTAGTGTATCTAAGTTATATCTGACTTGTAACTACCTAACTAGTGTATCTAGGTTATATCTGACTTGTAACTACCTAACTAGTGTATCTAGGTTATATCTGACTTGTAACTACTCAACTAGTGTATCTAGGTTATATCTGACTTGTAACTACCTAACTAGTGTATCTAGGTTATATCTGACTTGTAACTACCTAACTAGTGTATCTAGGTTATATCTGACTTGTAACTACTCAACTAGTGTATCTAGGTTATATCTGACTTGTAACTACCTAACTAGTGTATCTAGGTTATATCTGACATGTAACTACCCATACTAGTGTATAATCTAGGAACCAAAACTGTAAACATTCAACTTCTTTGTCTAGAATCCCAACAAGTAATTACCTAACTATAGTATATTTAGGTATCTAAGTTGTAACTACCCAACTAGTGTATCTATGTACCTAAACAACTAGAGTATCAAGGTACCTTGCTTCTTTCTACTTTGCTATTGCATCTTAATTGATACTTAGATACACGTGCAATTTTGGGATCTATAAAACGCGCTGCGCAATCTCCCACAAAATAGGTAAATTGCGCCGAACATAAATGTATATACTTTTGTATATTTTCACCATTACCTGATAATCATCAGGTATATATAATGGTATTCCTAATTCTATACAAAGCTAATTATATTTTTAATTGAGTTGATATAAAAAAACATGAGTTTTAAAATTAACCCGAAAAAAATATTGATTTGTTATTAGAAACTTTAATCCTTTTCCGTATATCTTAAATTTAGATTAGTTTAAAGGACATCTGTTGACAATAATTGTACAGGATATTATTCTTTTTCATTACCAAAGACATGATCATTGCAGTCGTAATGGTGACTTCATGGACCATTTTTCTCTCTTAACTGACCATTATTTCTAATGATATTATCCTAAAGTCATTCTTATTTGATATACAAACATATGATTAAATATCATTTGGCTGGTGCTCATCTTGGATTATATTTGTGTCTGTTCATAATGTAATGTTTCTGAGTTATCCCAGAGATATGAGAATAAACGCCACACATTCCCAGACTATTACAAACAATGCTATGAATTATATTCGCCACATAAATTATACGCAATGTTTACATTCACCTCTTCTGAGATTAGTTCCGAAGAAATTCACCGCATGCAGATTTGAGCGCGTAGCCGCCTGAGCAAATACAATTTCTCCTGTTCCGCATAAGGAGAAAAAAATAGGCATAATTTTTCAATATCCCGCACCACCTGAGTCTTCGACAGTTTTCTTTGATGGTCTTGCACGCAAAAATAAAATGGATTGCACCACGATGGAATCAAAATATTCATATTTCTTACTTTGGAAATGCAAGGAGTTTTTCTGGCGAGTGAACATATGTTGCAAACGAAAAGAAATCTTGTATGTATTTATTCATCATCAGCCTGTGAGTGCCGGGGAGAGTGAGCCATGAGAATAGTCTGCAAATCCAAACAAAAATCGCTCACGTGTTCCCAAAACACAGGAAATGTTGAAAAAATCGAAGAGTACTATGAAATTCAAACCGACACAGTTCCAAATATGAAATTATTTGTCTATAAAAATAGAATAAGCTTTAGAAAACATTTTTGAATATCCAATAACTGCTATGTATTTATTTCATATAAATTTATATCATATTAATAATGGGTAACATATCATAGTATTTAAAATAAAATTACCCTGCACAATAATTAAGGATTTTCAATTATTTAAGCGATGAGCGAATAATTAATGTGTACGTATTTAGCTTATAAAGTCGTATAATGATTCAATTTCTATGAGTTACTTCCATTCAGTATAAGATCTGATGAAAACAGAATCAAATTCCCAAAGAAAAGGACCCCACAATATAGAACTAAAATAAACACACTACTATTTTCAAATATCTCTACCGATATAACCTGGCGAGAGTCTTTTTACAGAATAACACGATTCAACTTATTTCACATGCAAATTCCAAACTATTATCAAATTTAATCCAATACTATTGGATGGTGATTCTATGAAGCTGCCGTCAATATTATAATCTAATATAGTGTCTACGTCCCTCAGCATTTCCAATTTATTCCATTATAATCGTAAGCTGTAGTACGACTAGAGAGTACAAAATAAATTGGATTTAAATCGTACGTCAGTCACGAATTCAAGTGCGAACTTTCAAATCCCCGCCAGTGAAATGCGTCAACTTTGTAAGCAAATAACATCACGAGAAATTGAGAAATTAATATATTATTCAAATCTAATGATTATGGAGTTATTAGAAAGTATTTATTTAATTACTATATGAAAATTGTCAATAAAATTGTGGAAGTATTTCGTCGTAATTCCACTGCAACTCATTTTACGGAATAATTTATTTCACATTCGCGCGATAAAATCAGCGCTGAAAATACACAACTGTTATTATATTTGAAAGGTTGATTATAAGTTAAAATGTTATCGTTAAAATGTCATTAATTCAATATATAAGTAAGAGCGACTCACAAAATGTAATAGAATGTTTACCATTGTTTTTATTAACTTTCCTTTTTAAATAGGAACCTATACAGTTCAATCGAAATGTCTAACTATTCTCTGCCTATTAGAGTTTCTATTATAGCTCTTGATGAATGGGAAGTTCTGGAAGAAAAATGGACCTAAGCCTTCGACTTCATTATAAAGGGCTGACCAAATTCAATTTCACGGATATTATCGGATTTTGCGAAAAGTGTATTGGAGATAAAGAAGGTGTTTTCGAAGCCAAAGCCGTTAGTTTTGCTCAGTCTGCAAAGGCTAATCCCTGTGGGCTGAACAGCCTAGATTGGCTCTAAATCTTATTTGCATGAGGATAAAAACAATAAAGCTGCCTTCCTGATATACTCAGCGAAAGAATGAATTCATTCCTATGGGAATATTAAATCTGCTAGTAAATTGCTACTTAACTTGAGGACATGAATAGTGATCACCAAAAAATCTACCTTTAATTCCTGTGCGTAGAATCAATTAAATAATTTAGATTTAAGTGAAAGTAAAAATTCTGTCGATATAAAAATTTCCAATTAATAAATATAAGTGATCTAGTTTTGTTATCCTATCGGTGTACAGTATGAGGAATAATGTAATTAAAAATATTGGACAGACAATGGTACTAAACTCTATTTGCTAAGTCTACAACCAGAGGGAATGACATTTTTAACGCAGGGTTTTATTGGGATTTTGATCGCGTTCTCTCATTAGAGAATATTTTTTCACGTTTACCCTATAAGAAATGTCACGAAAATGTGACGCTTAAGTGCAGTTATTCTGAGTGCATTAAGGCTTAAGCTACAATGCTTATGCACTAAAGTGCATCTCACTGAAAACTGCCAAGCTCTTGAAACACAGAAGAATATTTAAATTACAGTTGATGCAATAAGTGTCACATTTTGGTGACTAAGCTTAGAGGATATGTGTGATTTTGTCTTAGATTTTTGAGTGGTATTTCAGTGTTCCTAATAATTTATCATGAGAAATAATAAAGCGTCTGTCCTGAAGATTAACCACTAACGAAAATCCAACGAATGCTGGTTAATGCAGCTTGGGCTAGACTCTGTTCTTTTGGATTTTTTTTTCTCAAGATTGATAAGGATAAGGATTTTTATTGATGAAAAAAATGAACAATACTTCATCAAGTCCCTATATAATTTCCTAAAGATAGGATATTTTAGGATTTTAACTTAATCTTTATCATTTTGACAATCGAATTGTGCCACGTCAGTGAAAATTTCTCATCAGAGAAAATATTCTCACCAGTGTCCTCATCTGGTTGATAAACTTATTCTGGAGAAAATTTCTCTACCTCAATCACTCGCATCCATATTAAAGGCCATGCATCTCATGGACCCTAATTGTATTGTACCTTATTTAGAATCCAAGGAATCTCCTTAACATTATAAAAAATACTCCAGTGATATAGAGGAGCACAGTCCTCACGGTTTTGGTAGAGTATTAAATGGTCTTCTTAAATGTGAGAGAAATAAATAGTCTTGTATGTAGCGACCAGGTTTGATCCAAACACTGCAGAAGAGGTGAAACTAGTGCAAAAGGTGACAGCTCAACTGTCAAATAATAACGGGCTTCTTCGTTGTCTCAGTTTTCTAAGGCATACGTATCATCGGAGTAAAAAGTTGTAGCTAAACTTGATATGTTATATGCAAAAACTGTGTAGTCTTTAGTCAATATTTAGAGATTTGATAACATTGATTTGAATAAGCTTCTCCTTTACATAGTAATATATAAAGATATCAAAAGTAGTGCATTATCTGTCAATGTTGAGGGTTAGTGTCAATTAAATCGTATCGTGATTTGTTTTACTATAAAATTTACATTTTGAATAATTGTAATACAAACTATTGAGCCACCGAAAAATGACTATATGTTTTTTATAACAATCGAAACATTGATTCTATAATTCGGTAATAGAGTGGTTACCCTAAAGCACTTTTGTTAGTATAACAGATTCCATTGTGTACCAAATTTAATATAAAATTAATTCAATAAATGTCTTCATTCATTATTCTATCATCAAAAACTAAATTAATTTACTACCTAATAACTACATTGTGTCATTCTATTTATTATATTTTCATTCAGGAGCCACACGTTTAATATGTTCGGTAGCGGATAATTTCAACTTTTATTATATTAAAAGGGATAAGTACAGACTATAGTTTATAGTACTATATAGTACATACTATGGTACAGGTCAAGGCAACCCAGATATAGCGCTGAAATGTCAGAACGATAAATACTAATTCTTAAAATTCAAGCATTTTATCGACTGACCCTTTTAATCTATTAATAAATAGAAATAATGAACCTATATTAATGAAATGAAATTAATTGAAAGGAGAACATTTGGGAGTTTTTTTTTCTTAATTTGAAATTTGAAAGAAAATCTTTTGAATGATTGACAGAGTTTGCAAGACATTGTCGCCCTCTTTTTAAAGTCTGCCAATAACTTTCTCTAGAATTTTTCATATCACTTTCAAAATTTCATGCGAAGTGAGAGATTCTTAATTTGTGATCTCAGTTCCTGTATGTGTTTTGTAACATACACGCATGAATTAAAGATATCTGCACAGAAAAATATCTTTTGGTGTTAGATCAGGGACACGTCCAAAACGAGAAATTTTTAACACATTCAAAAGTGTCTAACACAATAATGAGTTGCTCGATTGTGTGGACGGTTAGTTAGCGGTTACTCCACTTTGTAGTTAGAATAATGTGAATTCCAACTCTTCTCTATGATTGACAATAGAAATTCTCTAATCAAATTGCATTCGTTATCATTATCATAAAAATAATGACCAAGTGGAAGTCACTAGTTGAAGGCATATGTCTCACTAGGCAGTAGTGCAGTATGGAAGCCAAGGTTTTATGGAGAATGTTGCAAAAGCAAAGGACATCCCATAACTAGAGAAAAGTATCAATAATGAAACTCCTACTTTCACCTGAAATCCTGGAGACGAAGCATGACATAGTCTAGCAAACTGGGGTTATCACTTAGAAAATAATTCATCAGCAAAGTCAAGAAAAACTCCCAAAATGAGCTATTTCTAAAGAATTTTGTGTCAATACTCTACGCTTATAAGTTTTTATTTTATTAACAAATTAAAAGGGTCATTTGTTCTAGTATCACCCTTTAGTTCTTTCCGTTGAAAAACGATAGGAGTGAGTTAGGAAACTCACCAGTTAGTCTGTAATCTGTATTTTTATCATTTTGGGTGCATTCACCAATTAATTTAATTACCTGCTATTTAATAAATTTAACTGATCCAGCATCCCAATATTTAGAGATGAATTATTAGGTACAGCTTGATGAAAGATGAAGTAACAAAAACTAAAATAATTCAATCAACATATTATGCTGATTTAGCCATATTTCATGCGATTGAAATGATTTCTTAAATTTATAATTAACATTTCATAAGGTCTTCGTATTGAAACTTTTCAGGACGAATTGTTTGGTCTCGAAATAAAATTGACACTGGAAGAATCAAACTTTCTTTTATTTACGGAAAATTATTACCAAGGATTTTCCCCGCCAATCTGCTAACTTTTAAGTCCACGACTTCATCAATTTCCGATGCTCCTATTCGCTTTGACGTAACTAAATTAGTATCTACCTAATAACTCAAGTTATAGGCTTTCTATAACTTTACCACAAGTTTTAACAATGTATGTTTAGCTAAATCCTTAATGTAAAATATATTTTCTAATTCCTAATAATCATCGAACAGACATTTACAATGACTGTTTTCACTCCATTGTTCTTTTCACATAATAATTACTGGAAGTCTTCCTTACCTTCAGGAAAAAGAACAGTCTCATACCTTAACTGTAGGTGCTATACTCAACTGTAGGCGCTATACCCACTGTAGGCGCTATACTCAACTGTAGGCGCTATACTCAACTGTAGGCGCTATACTCAACTGCAGGCGCTATACCCAACTGTAGGCGCTATACTCAACAGTAGGCGCTGTACTCAACTGTAGGCGCTATACTCAACTGTAGGCGCTATACTCAACTGTAGGCGCTATACCCAACTGTAGGCGCTATACTCAACTGTATGCGCTATACTCAACTGTAGGCGCTATACTCAACTGTAGGCGCTATACTCAACTGTAGGCGCTATACCCAACTGTAGGCGCTATACTCAACTGTAGGCGCTATACCCAACTGTAGGCGCTATACTCAACTGTAGGCGCTATACTCAACTGTAGGCGCTATACTCAACTGTAGGCGCTATACTCAACTGTAGGCGCTATACTCAACTGTACGCGCTATACTCAACTGTAGGCGCTATACCCAACTGTAGGCGCTATACTCAACTGTAGGCGCTATACTCAACTGTAGGCGCTATATTCAACTGTAGGTGCTATACTCAACAGTAGGCGCTATACTCAACTGTACGCGCTATACTCAACTGTAGGCGCTATACCCAACTGTAGGCGCTATACTCAACTGTAGGCGCTATACTCAACTGTAGGCGCTATATTCAACTGTAGGCGCTATACTCAACTGTAGGTGCTATACTCAACTGTAGGCGCTATACCCAACTGTAGGCGCTATACTCAACTGTAGGCGCTATACCCAACTGTAGGCGCTATACTCAACTGTAGGCGCTATACTCAACTGTAGGCGCTATACTCAACTGTAGGCGCTATACTCAACTGTAGGCGCTATACTCAACTGTACGCGCTATACTCAACTGTAGGCGCTATACCCAACTGTAGGCGCTATACTCAACTGTAGGCGCTATACTCAACTGTAGGCGCTATATTCAACTGTAGGTGCTATACTCAACAGTAGGCGCTATACTCAACTGTACGCGCTATACTCAACTGTAGGCGCTATACCCAACTGTAGGCGCTATACTCAACTGTAGGCGCTATACTCAACTGTAGGCGCTATATTCAACTGTAGGCGCTATACTCAACTGTAGGCGCTATACTCAACTGTAGGCGCTATACTCAACTGCAGGCGCTATACCCAACTGTAGGCGCTATACTCAACAGTAGGCGCTGTACTCAACTGTAGGCGCTATACTCAACTGTAGGCGCTATACTCAACTGTAGGCGCTATACCCAACTGTAGGCGCTATACTCAACTGTATGCGCTATACTCAACTGTAGGCGCTATACTCAACTGTAGGCGCTATACTCAACTGTAGGCGCTATACCCAACTGTAGGCGCTATACTCAACTGTAGGCGCTATACCCAACTGTAGGCGCTATACTCAACTGTAGGCGCTATACTCAACTGTAGGCGCTATACTCAACTGTAGGCGCTATACTCAACTGTAGGCGCTATACTCAACTGTACGCGCTATACTCAACTGTAGGCGCTATACCCAACTGTAGGCGCTATACTCAACTGTAGGCGCTATACTCAACTGTAGGCGCTATATTCAACTGTAGGTGCTATACTCAACAGTAGGCGCTATACTCAACTGTACGCGC
Organism: Caprella mutica; assembly: GCA_947561585.1. Taxonomy (NCBI): domain Eukaryota; kingdom Metazoa; phylum Arthropoda; class Malacostraca; order Amphipoda; family Caprellidae; genus Caprella; species Caprella mutica. Next base: position 55,781 of record CANNZV010002333.1, on the reverse strand, counting down.
TATACTCAACTGTAGGCGCTATACCCAACTGTAGGCGCTATACTCAACTGTAGGCGCTATACTCAACTGTAGGCGCTATATTCAACTGTAGGCGCTATACTCAACTGTAGGTGCTATACTCAACTGTAGGCGCTATATTCAACTGTAGGCGCTATACTCAACTGTAGGCGCTATACTCAACAGTAGGCGCTATATTCAACTGTAGGCGCTATACTCAACTGTAGGCGCTATATTCAACAGTAGGCGCTATATTCAACTGTAGGTGCTATACTCAACAGTAGGCGCTATATTCAACTGTAGGCGCTATACTCAACTGTAGGCGCTATACTCAACAGTAGGCGCTATACTCAACTGTACGCGCTATACTCAACTGTAGGCGCTATACCCAACTGTAGGCGCTATACCCAACTGTAGGCGCTATACTCAACTGTAGGCGCTATATTCAACTGTAGGCGCTATACTCAACTGTAGGCGCTATACTCAACTGTAGGCGCTATACTCAACTGTATATCTAATCGTCAGAGACAGTGTTTAATGCAGATGTTCCAATCTAAAAGGCGGATCTCCTTCGTTTTATCCAAAGTTACTAAATCCGTGGTGTGGAATTCATTCAATGGAGAGGGAAGTTAAAAGACTGAGAAGAGGGTGGGAGATCAATTGAAAGAGGATCTTTGATATTCAAGGGATATCACTATATATAATGTGTTGGTATTCATGAATAGCTAATAGAGGAAGAATATGTTTTCTCTTTAATAATGTTATATCATTACATGTAACTTATGTCATATTTCATTCGTTTTGAATAGCGATAATAGAACGAATTAAAAACACTACGCTGCAGAAATTCTGATTTATAAACTGCAAACACATTTATATTCTTTTGGCAATGGAGCAATTTCTGTAAGGGATGTCCGAAATCAATTCAAACAGATATTTATATTCAGAGACCGTTTTACAATTTCCGAGTAATAAAATAGGGGAGAATATTATTTCCTTCGACAGAAATGTAGCTGAGAAGTGTTCTCGATGTTTCTCGATAGTTTGTCAGAAACACAAAATGTACAAACTAACAAATTCAGATTTATTTATTCTGAGCGGGGACTGAAAAATACGCCGCCTGGTGTCAAAGTGATAGATGATTGTTTCATATTTTATTCCTGAGTTTAATATTTTAGCGAAGTTTCGTGTTGTTCTGACATGTAACTGGCAAGTGAAGGTATATGTTTAGCGAACTTTTCTCTGCATCTCTGCGCTTGTTTTGCTCCAAGGAACAAAATAATTAATTTTCACGGAAGAGAGAGGACTGCCTTTTACAATAAGAGCTTTCTGTTTTTAGTTATTCATTTGGACACTCTGGTGACTTAGGCAAATGAAAGGCTTCCTCTGCAATGAAATATACTGCCATCACAGTATGATAGTAACAATGCTTCATAGTGTGATCTGAAATAACCTACTCTGTTGTCATACTTGTATTCTTAATTATCTTCCAGCATGTACGTTTAAATGAAGAGATGTCATTAGTAATATTTCACCACAAATACCTGTGAAAAATATGGAAAATTGACGGGCGGATGAATTGCCCTTCAATCTGCGTTAAAATTGGCTGTAGGATTTATAAAAATGTAGATTGGCAATCTTTTTCTCATGTAGAACGCTGGAACTTTGCATAATTTTTCAATAACGCAAAGCACCTGAACCTCACGAACAGTTTTTTTCCGGTCGATAGGTTTGTATGCAGCGGCAAATAAAATATATTTTGGCGTAAATCATCATCACCGCCACGATCTGAATATTTGTATTCTCCTTTGACCACTTTTTGCATCGAGAGAAAACATTTTTCCTCCAGTAATAATAAATAAGTTTCAGAGTGATAGACATAGAAATGAAAATAAAAAAGAAAAATTGTGTGTTGGAAATTGTTTTGAAATACATTAAATATGCATTTGATATCAAAGGAATTTCTGAAATAGTTATTTATTTCCATATTTATATGATTTTTGGAAGAATATTCAATATGGTTGATGTACATATAACTTATAGAATAAATAATTCAAATACTTTGTAATAATGAATGTTACAAGTTCATATTTCCAAATGGTGTCGAAAGAAAATCCCCGGATGAGCTGGCAGATTATATCTGAGATTAATTAAATTAATTCTCAATATTTTTCTTCATACCTCCTGAAATTCAGCCGAAAGTTTGGAAGCAATAAGAGTTCACGCGGAGATTGGAACTTACAGCCTCTCTTTTAAGATCCTCCGAAACTTTTCCGGGGAATTATATTCAAAATTGCTGTTGAATTATATGTAGAATGAGATTAATAATTCACAAGTTGTTGTCAGTTTGAAGCTTAGTTATAATAGGCACTATAGTGCAGTGTTGAAAATAACAAGATGTGTAAATTTGTAATTAGCAAACGAGATGATGTGATGAGGGCAAGGGAGTAACTAAGTTAATTTCTCATAACTCAGGGATTAATCGAGACCATAACACGAGTGTTTTCATGATTTTAATCTAAGAATCTGTTATTAATCCCTTAAATAACGAGTCTACATCATTTATTGCTCGTTCGTCTTCATAAAATTTTAATCTTGGCTGCCATCCTCCCGGAAAATAGGAAACTCCAAGACGGTATTTTGTAGAGAGACACCCTTACTTTATTTATTAGAGACTGGAGTGGAAATAATATGCGCCTTAGTTGCCTATAAAATATTTTATGGCTTTCAGAGAGCTATAGAGTAAGTACATTCACAATCAAATTGGTTTGTTCTTTGAATTAATTGCGTGGGACTTTGTTCTTCACAAACAATCATCCAAATTATACATTTCATTTGATCATCTTGAGAAGAGAGAACGAGACTCAAATAACCTTGAAAAATATTGAGAAAATTGTTTTCGCCTTCTGAAATTCTATCCCAAAACACAGACGTGAAGCATTGACTTGAAAAGACAGGAATTCCGCAGCGTGTAGAGTTTCCTAAGACTCCGCCATTCCATGTCTAACAATATGTCTGCAATATGGAGAGCTGCATTCAAGGCTTTCTGTTTGATTTGTCATTAAAAAGGATTAAAGGATTTGTTTGAGGAGTGAATTTCAAAGGGAGATGCAAAGAATATCCAGTGACGCGGGGGAGACCCTTCACTGAGCAATATTGCGATATTTAAATAGATTAAAATACTTTGGAGCCTTTGAAGAAAGACTCAAATGAATGCATAGAAAATATGGATATTACTATTCGAATGGGAACAAGAATGATCACCAATATTGTACATTTATTACTTACATTTATATCTATATTGGTGTGTCAGCGAAAAAGGGATGGATATCATATCATTTTGTTACGTAATGTGTACGGAAAATTTTGATACAATTATATATTTCATTACGAGATTTTAGAGCTACACAGATAATGGCAGGTACACACTCAATATTTTCCCTTAAAGAGCTAGTGAAATATTTACCAATTTCCAAATGGTTGTTAAAGTGTTCATAAGCAATAGCTTTCTATTTTTTGAAGCATGACAACTTCATTTGTAGTACCAGACACAGGATTAGTTAGGAAAAATAGTGTTCATGAGCACTAAAAGACATTAAAAGTTCAGTATTGATGCCTCCTAGTTACGATAATAATACAAAAGCAATGAAGTTTGAAAGATGTGCTTTGCTACCAATATTTTCAAATGTAGCTTAAAAAATAATATTCTTGCGATTCGAAAATTTATCTTTATAATGATATTCAGAGTCAATTCGAATATGAAACATAAATGTATTTATATTATCTCTTACCGAGGAGACTGGGGTAGAGGGAAGCCATCCAGAGTCCACTGTATGGTCGGCACGGGACTCCCCCTGGCGATGCACTTTAGAGTCACTGCAGGGCCAGGCTGCAGAGTGTGCGCTATGAAGCGGTACTGCAGTTTGGGTGCAGAGGCTGGCGAGAAAAAGTACATAGTGTGAAATTTAATGCACTAATCAATGTATCCTGAGTGATAATGGCACCAATCACACAATTTTGTTTCTGTTTTCAAGAAATGTTTTTTATGTAACGATTTCACACGAAGTTTTCACAAAATAATTCTTTGAAATGAATAATCAAATCCAAGAAAATCTAAATGAAATTGAATACATTCTTGAAGAACAATATACATAACTTGAACAGTACACTCCAAAATGTTATTATATTGTACCCTAGTCTCTGAATCTCTGAAGTTGAAAGCAATAAATCTAGTTAGTTAAGAGAGAGCAATTTAGTTGTACAAACAAGGTTCATTGTGCTAAAGTGTGTATTTTGTAGAATATATCCTAACACGAATATGACAAAGCTTTATGCCTGCTATCATTGAGCACCAGAAATAATAAATATAATGGGCAGAGGAGAAAGGAATCGTATGCTGCTCCAAAAGCACAAAGGCTTCCTTTGTAGCTTTTCTGTACCTAATAGCATAACATTATGCCAAAGTGTTATTATGAAACTAGTGTACTCTGCTTTCAAAACTCCTCATTCCCAATAAACTCACTGTATGTATTTTAATGAAAGTACCTTTTTACTTGATGCAATGTGAAATGGCTCTACCAACTGTTAATATCTTGCTATCAGGTAAATAATAATGATTATTTCTCAAGCAAAATAATCCATAGATTTTTAACTAATTATTTATTTGAAAGCATCATTCAAGTAATCTTAATTCAAAGCTTATGTATTTGTTAATTTCCCTATAAATGATTAGAACAAATTTAGGATGAATTCAAATTATCATCAATAATAAACATTCAACTATAATCTTAATAAGTTAAATGCCAATTATCATTCACCATGCAGGCACAGTTATTCTTATTGTCAAGATCTTGTTTCAATGTTCAAAACTAATAAGATAATGATCATTTCATTACCAACATTGGTTTGCTTTTAATTTTTGTTCAAAATATCAGACCGAATGATCAAACTTTAATTCAAATACTAAAAATAGTAGTCTATTTTTATTGATGTATAAAATTCACGAAAAAGTGAGTTTCTCATTAAATTTCTTCATTTTGTGCAGGTTTATCAGTTGAGGACATCACTAAGGCTCGTGTTTCACTGGCAGTGAGTGCGTGCAACTCGAAACCAACGAACTAATTGATAAGAAAACTAACTCATTAGTGCAGCCAACATGATATTGTCAAAAAAGTTGATGTCTAATTAGAGAGATATACTACAGCTCTGGAAGACTTCACTGAATGCATTATGGAACAGAAAATGCATTAGAAACACATCTAATCTTATTCGTGTGAGTTACATTATATATAAAGGAAGGCAAACAAGTTATTGAATGGTTCCACATTTTCGATCGTATAAGCAAAAAAAAAAAAATATTTCGTGTTTTATTTGAAATTTAAAATACATGCATTTATCATGGATACGAATTAAAATAAATAATAGTATTTTTGTTTAATTATGATCGGAAATGTGGAACAGATCGATAACTCTGAACTTACCCCGAGATTACAGTGAATGTTTAAGAATTACAGTTTATTAATAAACTCCCTTCTTCCTTTCATCTGCTGTCAGAAAAGTAGTAACGCATAGCTAATTTGTTTTGCTGAGGAGGGTAGGGACTGGAATCCGAATTAGAAGAGGGGATATTCAGCCCTCTTTTGAACAGGTAATTGCCTTAGTTAATGAGTAGCCTCATTAATCATAATGAGGAGTATTTACAACGTCAAACCACATTTAAAATTCAGAACGAATTGCATTCGGGCGGATTTGACCGAATCCCAGCAGACTGCACTAAAATATTAGAGTCAACTGAGCATTGCTGTGCTCCGCCTTTTAGTGAATTAGATCTCACATTACAATTTACGTTGCGAACATGTTTTCCCTTTCAATTAGTCATAACATGCAGAGAAAATGTGACAAGAAATAGATTCATGTCACCAATCCTGTGCATGTTATAAAACATAATATTTATTTCGAGTGAATCTTTTTATGCAAATATAATATACATACGAATGGAAAACATCAAAATGGAGTATAAAGTAACAAACTAAAATTATTAGAAAACATTTCTAAATGTGCGTATTCTATCATATTTCTTTCATTAAAAATATATTTCGAAGATATCATTATATTTTCATATATCTGTCAATAACAGAACAGTTAATTAATTTCCAGTAAAACTAAATACAAAGAATCATTACTAATTATTTAAGATAGAGATATTCAATTATAAATATTGACCCATACGATGCAATACAAACTCTCTATGGTGGTATAAAAATTCCACTGTATCTCCTCACTAGCTTGTCTGCTCTAAAATTGATATTAAATATCTGTACTTCAAATTAATATTAACGACCTCATTAATAATGATTATGCTCTGACTGATGGCGTCATTAAAATTCCACTGAATTAAATTATGGAGCCTATAATGGTGTAGGCCTAATTCAGTCATCGGCCTGGAACGTTAAATAGATTTTAAGGTTTTAAGCTTGCATCATATTTATAGTACAATGGATCAAAAACAAATATGAAAAAATAAAATTTTGGCATTTTTAAATTAATATTTCAAGTAACCGTATGGTATATGAAGATTGTTAAATTGATTTTTTTGATATGTGAAAGAAGGAAAAACTGTTCATGAATAATTTTGTTTGAATTGCACGCACAAAAAAAATAATGAACCACATTCTATAACAGACTTGGAATATTTTACATAAACTGTAGGTAACATTTTACATAAACTGTAGGTAACATTTTACATAAACTATAGGTAACATTTTACATAAACTGTAGGTAACATTTTACATAAACAGTAGGTAACATTTTACATAAACAGTAGGTAACATTTTACATAAACTGTAGGTAACATTTTACATAAACTGTAGGTAACATTTTACATAAACTGTAGGTAACATTTTACATAAACTGTAGGTAACATTTTACATAAACTGTAGGTAACATTTTACATAAACTGTAGGTAACATTTTACATAAACTGTAGGTAACATTTTACATAAACTGTAGGTAACATTTTACATAAACTGTAGGTAACATTTTACATAAACTGTAGGTAACATTTTACATAAACTGTAGGTAACATTTTACATAAACTGTAGGTAACATTTTACATAAACTATAGGTAACATTTTACATAAACTATAGGTAACATTTTACATAAACTGTAGGTAACATTTTACATAAACTGTAGGTAACATTTTACATAAACTATAGGTAACATTTTACATAAACTATAGGTAACATTTTACATAAACTATAGGTAACATTTTACATAAACAGTAGGTAACATTTTACATAAACAGTAGGTAACATTTTTACCGAAACTGAACATTTTACATAAACTGTAACAGTTTGAAACTGACAGCTTATTAGGGAAAAACTCGTATAGAAAATATAATATTTTTCATTCTATGTATATCATTTGATTGACTGGCCCCTCACCCCCCATAGTGACGACTGCTGAGTCCTGACCATAGCCATGCTCTGCCTCCACCCTGCACTGGTACACACCCCCATCACTCTTCTGGGGGGAGAGGATTCGTAGAACCTCCGGGTGGGGGGAAACTGGCCTGTGAAATAAACAGTAATATAATTAGTACAAACTAATTGCGAAATTGTGGAATGATTTTACTATTTTATCATAATAGCTAATGTGAAAATTAAAACTATTGTAAATTAAACTAAATTGATTATAACTCTTAGATTATCTATTAATAATAGTTTGCAGTACCTTTATTCAATTTACTGATAGTTAGAATTAACTCAATGAAAATAATGAGACAAATGGTAGAAAAGTGGATCGGTAACTAAGTATTTAACCCCATTCTTTCTTGCTTCTTTTAGTCATGAATATTGAAAAAAACATTCGTAAGATGAGCTATTTACCTTATCACCTTCTACTCACTTTATCACCTTCTACTCACCTTATCACCTTCTACTCACCTTATCACCTTCTACTCACCTTATCACCTTCTACTCACCTTATCACTTTCTACTCACCTTATCACCTTCTACTCACCTTATCACTTTCTACTCACCTTATCACCTTCTACTCACCTTATCACCTTCTACTCACCTTATCACCTTCTACTCACCTTATCACTTTCTACTCACCTTATCACCTTCTACTCACCTTATCACCTTCTACTCACCTTATCACCTTCTACTCACCTTATCACTTTCTACTCACCTTATCACCTTCTACTCACCTTATCACCTTCTACTCACCTTATCACCTTCTACTCACCTTATCACCTTCTACTCACCTTATCACTTTCTACTCACCTTATCACCTTCTACTCACCTTATCACCTTCTACTCACCTTATCACCTTCTACTCACCTTATCATCTTCTACTCACCTTATCACCTTCTACTCACCTTATCACCTTCTACTCACCTTATCACTTTCTACTCACCTTATCACCTTCTACTCACCTTATCACCTTCTACTCACCTTATCACCTTCCCATTTCTAAGCCATGACACGGTATGTACAGGTGATCCTGAGACTTTGCACAGCAGCTCTAGCGTGTGACCGGGGGTGATTTGGAAGACATGGGGGGAGACCTGGAGAGTGGGGGAATGGAGGTAATATTAGGTGCGAATGGGGTAGTAATTGGTGAAGAATGGGGAATGGAGGTAATATTAGGTGAGAATGGGGTAGTAATTGGTGAAGAATGGGGAATGGAGGTAATATTAGGTGAGAATGGGGTAGTAATTGGTGAAGAATGGGGAATGGAGGTAATATTAGGTGTGAATGGGGTAGTAATTGGTGAAGAATGGGGAATGGAGGTAATATTAGGTGTGAATGGGATAGTAATTGGTGAAGAATGGGGAATGGAGGTAATATTAGGTGAGAATGGGGTAGTAATTGGTGAAGAATGGGGAATGGAGGTAATATTAGGTGTGAATGGGATAGTAATTGGTGAAGAATGGGGAATGGAGGTAATATTAGGTGAGAATGGGGTAGTAATTGGTGAAGAATGGGGAATGGAGGTAATATTAGGTGAAGAATGGGGTAGTAATTGGTGAAGAATGGGGAATGGAGGTAATATTAGGTGTGAATGGGATAGTAATTGGTGAAGAATGGGGAATGGAGGTAATATTAGGTGAGAATGGGGTAGTAATTGGTGAAGAATGGGGAATGGAGGTAATATTAGGTGAAGAATGGGGTAGTAATTGGTGAAGAATGGGGAATGGAGGTAATATTAGGTGAGAATGGGGTAGTAATTGGTGAAGAATGGGGAATGGAGGTAATATTAGGTGTGAATGGGATAGTAATTGGTGAAGAATGGGGAATGGAGGTAATATTAGGTGAGAATGGGGTAGTAATTGGTGAAGAATGGGGAATGGAGGTAATATTAGGTGAGAATGGGGTAGTAATTGGTGAAGAATGGGGAATGGAGGTAATATTAGGTGTGAATGGGGTAGTAATTGGTGAAGAATGGGGAATGGAGGTAATATTAGGTGTGAATGGGATAGTAATTGGTGAAGAATGGGGAATGGAGGTAATATTAGGTGAGAATGGGGTAGTAATTGGTGAAGAATGGGGAATGGAGGTAATATTAGGTGTGAATGGGGTAGTAATTGGTGAAGAATGGGGAATGGAGGTAATATTAGGTGTGAATGGGATAGTAATTGGTGAAGAATGGGGAATGGAGGTAATATTAGGTGAGAATGGGGTAGTAATTGGTGAAGAATGGGGAATGGAGGTAATATTAGGTGTGAATGGGATAGTAATTGGTGAAGAATGGGGAATGGAGGTAATATTAGGTGAGAATGGGGTAGTAATTGGTGAAGAATGGGGAATGGAGGTAATATTAGGTGAAGAATGGGGTAGTAATTGGTGAAGAATGGGGAATGGAGGTAATATTAGGTGAGAATGGGGTAGTAATTGGTGAAGAATGGGGAATGGAGGTAATATTAGGTGAAGAATGGGGTAGTAATTGGTGAAGAATGGGGAATGGAGGTAATATTAGGTGAGAATGGGGTAGTAATTGGTGAAGAATGGGGAATGGAGGTAATATTAGGTGAAGAATGGCTTGGGAGGGATTTTTTTTCAAGATTTTCTAAGGAGAAAAGAAAGTAATTTATGGAAAGAGATGAAGAGAAATGTTCTTATTGGACAGATGGATATTAAGAGAAAGAGAAAACATAAAGAAAATTAGAAATACTTCTTAGAAGAAAATGTATAATAAGTAATTGTAATGAAATTAATTAGTAATACGATATCAAGAGTTAAATCAATTAGAATGAGAATGGATAAGAGGAAAATAATTGTTACGATATCATAGATAGAGTTGATGCTGCACTCTGTTAATTATTCAGTAAAATAGAAAACTGTTTTGGAAATATTTCAACGCCATGTTATTGGAAATACATATTGAAAAAATGTATAAAATTGTAGGAATGATTATAAAAAGTGATTAAATGATAAAAAATATTATAAGAAATTGTAATATTTAATGATATATCATAGAAAATGCAAAATCATAAGAATTATTATAAAAAGGTAATACAATAGTAAAAATAATTATAAAAATATAGAAAATGTAACTTATTTCTTACAAAAAAGATACAAAATTAGGATTGAAAATATTATTAAAATTTTATAAAATAAAATATGATAATTGTTTGAAATGTAGATTCAAATGTGTGAAATTATTGTTCAAATTAATATTTTAAGTAATTAATAATCAATATTTTAAGTAATTAATAATCAATATTTTAAGTAATTAATAATCAATATTAAGTTTTAAGTAGAGAATATTAACTTATAATATGAACTGCAAGACTATCGTCACATTACCTGTACAGCCAAAGGTTGAGTGACGATGACATGGGCGGTGATGACGATACTACCGGCAGTGTTGTTAACGATGCAGCGGTACTCGCCTCCATCGGTAGTAGTTACCGGTGCTATTACCAGAGCATTACCGGCAGCCTGGTACTTGCTGCCACTACCACTCATTGGGATACGGGATGCACCTTTGTACCACCTGCAATGGGAGATGGGATACATTGTTATTATTTGTAACTAGGGTTATTATTTGTAACTACAGTTATTAATTATAACTATGATTATTATTTGTAACTATGGTTATTAATTATAGCTATGGTTATTATTTATAACTATGGTTATTATTTATAACTATGGTTATTATTTATAACTATGGTTATTATTTATAACTATGGTTATTAATTATAACTATGATTATTATTTATAACTATGGTTATTATTTATAACTATGGTTATTATTTATAACTATGGTTATTATTTATAACTACGGTTATTATTTATAACTACAGTTATTAATTATAACTATGATTATTATTTGTAACTATGGTTATTAATTATAGCTATGGTTATTATTTATAACTATGGTTATTATTTATAACTATGGTTATTATTTATAACTATGGTTATTATTTATAACTATGGTTATTAATTATAACTATGATTATTATTTATAACTATGGTTATTATTTATAACTATGGTTATTATTTATAACTATGGTTATTATTTATAACTATGGTTATTATTTATAACTATGGTTATTAATTATAACTATGATTATTATTTATAACTATGGTTATTATTTATAACTATGGTTATTATTTATAACTATGGTTATTATTTATAACTATGGTTATTATTTATAACTATGGTTATTAATTATAACTATGATTATTATTTGTAACTATGGTTATTAATTATAGAAAACAATAGATAATAATTAATACTTCTTCTCTTTAGATCAAATGAAGATAAAATGCACCTTCGGTTGTGTTGATATTGGTAATTAAATAGAAAAATGTGGAATCGAAATACTAGCGTTGACTTCTTGGACCAAGAAAAGATAACGGATCAGAAAACTTTTTTCAGTTTTAAAAGATATTTGCTTTAGTATTTTATAAATATACAACCTTATAAATGATAATATTAATGATTATACATCAATTTTGCATATATCAATAATTGAAAAAAGTGATAAAAAACGTGATTCATTTTGAAGTTGTGAAAAATGAGAAGTAAAAAAATGGAAAAAAAAACTTCTACTTAAATCCTTTAATGTGGTATCTATAATTCAAAAATTATATTCTTATTCCAATTATTGGTAAAATATTTAATAATTTAACCAAGTAAAGTTAACGGAGCAGAATTGATCTTTACTTGCGTAAAATATTGATTATTTTACATAATATTAAACATTTGTCAGAAGATTACGTTAAATAACCTCCATAAAGATTTTTTTGCTAGATGTTGCCATATCAAACGGTGTTTCAAATATTCAAAATCTTGAATTTTATTTTTTTGGCAGAAAACCACCAAAGAAATATGTGATAAAACTGCAAAATTATAACAAAGAATTACATTATGTTACCACATTTTCTATTTAATCGCCAATATTTAATAAAACAACAGAAGGTGGACTAAAGCTTCGATATTGATAACAATATTTTCCCATTAAATTTTTTTTATTTAAAAAGATAATATTTTTCCATAAAAAACAAGAAGGATAAAACCTTTACAGAAGAGGAAATTCTTTCTGGAACTACGAGTGAATTTTTTTTTATTATACTGAATAAACTTTAATTGTATGAATATTGTTTTTTATTTTACATTTATTAACATGTATTTGAAACTGCACTTAAAACATTTCAATTATAGTTTTTATATATCATAAGAATTATTTTTCCATTCATGACAGGAGTATTTTTTTGGTGAGCGACTAATTGTAGTTTTTGGTCAAGTGTTCTATTTAAGGCATTGCAAGAACAGACCATTAAGGTCTTGTTTCTGCCATTAAGTAGCTAAGGATGGCACTTAGAGTTCTTTGTGATGATTCACGAGGCAAATAATGGCACCGAGTAACTGAACTGGTGCCACTCACATCCATAGATTTTATCCCCACATTCAACAGTTCAATTGATGTCTTTTGTTTGGAGTTAAAAATAATTATATTGTTCATTTACAATAAATATTATAAATTTGTGAGTGTCTGATATAATTATTTTAATTACTGAAAATTCCGTTTGATATATCTTGAATATAATTTAATGTTAACTATTATTTTCTCATTCTTGAATTATCACAAAATATGCCATTTATTTAGTTATCTTTTTGGATATTCTTTTTAACTTATACAGCCTAACAATAAATACAATATATCAATGATCATCCATAAATGAGGAAAAAGGGAAGAAACTATTCAATATATAGAATAAGTATTAACTTATTTGATATAATATTGTAATAACATTTCCTCAGTGCAATAATTTTACTACTAATAATTTATCCACTTAAAAATAACACTATTGATAAATTTGAGAGTTTGTTAGTAACTGAAATATTAGAAGTAATTACCGTGGACTTATGTTATAATTTTAATCGTTATCTTACTAGTCATTCAGTTATTTGCTACAAAAGATGAGATGCGATTATTCACATATGGATTGAATGAGTGGAAATAACGTGTCAAATATATTTCAGTGCTATTATGATTATAGGGTCACCATTCATTAAATTAACGTATTGTTTATTGTTTAGAAAACTAATAAAATACAACCGAATATTTTGCCCTGATTTCCCTTTTTTTAAGTTATGCAGTTTCAGCATTATTTTTCAGTAACAAATATGTTCTTCAATAATTGGATCATATCGATTGTTGAATTTCTTTTACAATTTTATCCAATCAATTTTCAATTAAAAATTAATTAGACTTTGAATATATTGAACTCTAATTATTTTATTACAAGTTATTGAAATGTTTTATTTTTAAATAGGTATATAATCTTTTAATCAAATAAAATCAGACACAAATAATTGTACCAGAGCTGTAATTTAGTGAAGTAACTCTCAGAATCGTATATTATAAATAACTTAATTATTTCTTAACTCACGTATGAGTGGCAACAGGAAATGCCACGGCATCGCATGGCAGAGTGGCAGAAGTGCCATCTGCCACTCGCACTTTGTTCATCTGACCCTGAATGGCACGCGGTGCCACGGGACCCGTAGAGTCTGAAATCATTAAAAAAGATTAAAAAATAGAGTCTGAAGAGATTAAAAGAGATTCTGAAAATATTGAAATAGAATATTATATAAACATTAATCAAATAAAGCATTAAATATTGAATACAAACAATGAATTAAACTGAATGAAAGCAAAAAATAGTGAATAATAATAATCGTAATATGTTAATGAACAACGCAGTTTGATGGGGAAATTATTAACTGCGACATATTGTTATTATTATATTGCTATTTAAAAACTGTTGGTTGATTGTATTCCATTTTGCAGTTTTTTTTATTTTATTCCATTCTATCGCGTGCGTGTTACGATAGATTTGAATATCAGGTACTGAAAATGTTTATCTTTCGAAATAATGGCACTAAATAATTTCAAATATCAACATCAACTTATTGAACATTTCACGAATACAAAAACAGATTTTTTGATTAGTAACAACATGAATATTCAAAGTTTTATTTTTATTTCAGCGAATACATATTTATGCAGTGTATGTTGATTCCTTCTTTTGATTGTTTTGAGAACATTTTTTGTTTCTATTTTTCTTATCTAACTAGAATTAGTTTTTATTTCATTAATTAAAATTTGTGACAATATAAAAAGTAAAAAGATTGTGCATAAATTAAATGTGTTCTCACTATTCATCTCTTCAAAATAATTTAATTCATATGCGCAATTGAAACTCTTTGTTGTACATTACTGACCCTTCAATGATAGAAATGAACGAAATTTAATCACACTTCAAAAAATATAATACATGAAAAGTAGTATTTGATCAATTTCCATGACGATCACTTCAATTTTGTATTTAGAGTCAAATCTTAATAGCGTGATGCCATTCAAACATTAGCGACGCGATATTTTGGTGGGTAAGTCTGACGAAAAATGAGAGACTGCTTGTGATAAAAGATAGGAATTACTTCTAATCATTTATCATCATAATTAGATGATCTTTTTATCATCGATTATAATTTTCTGATTGGGTTCAAACACAAACATCAAACTCAATTTATTAAATTATCGCTACAATTTGATGTTATTATTATGTTTGTTTTTATCCTGCTTGTCTTTGATGACTTCATCCTGAGGATTTGGAAAGCTAACAAAGAGACAAATTGTTTCCCAAAGAGCGTGCCAGTCCTCGTCTCCAGTGTTTGGTGAAGGCATTAGTCAATATATATAGATTCAATATAAATTATTGCATGCAGTGACAGTACAATTAGTTACGAGTGTCTGCTCTATCGAGAGGAAGTGCACAGTAAAGAAGAGACCATAGGGAGTGACACACAAATTGCTTCACATTGAATTAAATGGCTGTAAATTCTAATGCAAATGAATTTGAAAATATGTAATATAGCTTGTAAAATAAAATCGAGAAGTGGCCTTACAAAAATTACCTACTATGTATCATATGTTTTTATCTCGCAGAGATGACTATAAATGTATATTTCCATTAGTATTATAAACTCTAATAACATTCAATTGGTTCGATTTGAATTTGGTTTGTTTTAAATCAATCTGAAGACTTTAGAATTTTGTCTACGGTAGAATAGAATATATATGGAACAAGGTACACAAAAAAATAACCTAATTAATTTATTGAGATCTCCTACACTATTGCGAAAGAACAAGTTGTGTGTAGTGGCATACAGAGTCCTGACTGTTCAGAGAAGAGTTGTACTGATATTTGGTAGGAAATTAACTCAACCGTCTGAAAAAGTCTTCTAAGATGATTCACAGGAAGTTCAAGTCACCAGAACATATACATTACTGCTCACGTACAGAGCAGAGTGGACCAGAAAATTCTGAGCACATCAACCATACTTTTGGATTCGATCTGTTGGTAATCACCTCCTTAAATAATTTCATTATCTTATTTTGTGTATATGTGGTATTTCATACTTTTTTGTGATTTATATAAAATTAGGGTAAATACACTACCAGGAACTCCATCGACCAGAATAGTTAAATTCACAATATTTTTAGTACTAATATTATTGAGGTACTAGTGTACTTTCCCGTTAAAAATAACGGGTCATAATCAATACCAATTTATTACCCGTTATTACGTTACTTTTAATGAATTCAGTTAAAATTAAATTTTCTGCAAAGTCTAATTTATTTTATAGATAAAATACATTTACAAAATGAATAGAAACAGGGGAATTATTCAAATATCAAGTCAATATATTCCCGTGCGTATCATAGTTACATTCTTAGCAACATAGTATTATTTATTACCACTAATTGCTTTAACAGTATTATATATCTTTTTATATTCCAAGAATCTTGCTAGGGCAATGAAGTCATTTAGGTGGGTACTTCGTCTGTAATAGTGAAGTAATAGTAAAAATTTATAGAAATAATCAATTACACTAGTGCATTGACTGAATTTTGTAGGTATTTATAAATGTAAATATTTATAAAGAATATAAATTATATATAATATTTATATGCATATATTATTCAAAGAAAAGTTTTTTGATTGCTATTTGTATAGAATATTACATATAATTCTTTTACTAGTTTCATAAAAGTTCAAGTAAATCTGGAATCGTTATTAAACAGAGCTTGTTTATTAACTATCAATGTACACACTATACACTTTTACCATTGCTATTCACCTTGTCCAGGTTAATAGCAGAGATATGAAGGTGAGCAGGTGAGTAATACCCTCACACCCCCCCCCCTCCAAGTTATTATTTTAGAGATCTAAGGAGCTTAGTTGCGAAATATACTCTCTGTTTTTTTGGGGTCATTTTGCATTTATTGATTGGTGGTACACAGTTAGAAAGGAAAGGTGGGGCTATAGGAGATTCCGTGGCTATTAATCTTCTATGATCCCATCATAAGATTTTCTCTCGGTTCTCAAAATACGACAAAATGTTATATTTTGTCTAAACCTATACATT
Source organism: Caprella mutica (assembly GCA_947561585.1). Classification (NCBI taxonomy): domain Eukaryota; kingdom Metazoa; phylum Arthropoda; class Malacostraca; order Amphipoda; family Caprellidae; genus Caprella; species Caprella mutica. The sequence continues at coordinate 38,834 of CANNZV010002333.1, read as the reverse complement.
CTAAACCAGAATAGTTTTGTTTCTAGGTAAAGTTGCATATAATCTAACAATTAAATAGTTTGAATGATACGTTATTCGCATGTCCAAAGCAGATGATTAATAGAAATAAATGTATATCGTAATGGCAACTTGGCCATTAAATGGTTAAAGTCTATTTTCCTCTACCTAGCAACTCTATCTATAAATACTCATGCATTCTCCTGAGCACAAGAAACAGAAGGACCAGGAGTTGTGGTTTATCTTCCCCTGGCGGAAGTTGGAGGAAATTACAATGGGAATTTTGTTCCCTTTGGAGGCAGATAAACGTTTCCTCCAGATGACTTCATGTAAATTTGTCAGTGAGATGGGAATAGAATTTTATATCAACTTTCTCTCTATACTTTATTGCACATCCTTCCTCCACCTTATTTATCACTGATAGAAAAAGAACCATTTCTTGGTTTCTTTTGTAAATGAAAGATTCAGAATTAATCAACTATTCGAAAAAACTAAACGCAGAGTTTCAACATTCATAAACTAGTCAATAGACAATTTTTATTTTATAATGCTAATCGGATAAAATGTATTGAATTTTTGGTTATTTTAGTTCCAATATTATTTTGAGTGTGAAATTAAGTAGCCATTAATAAATCAAATCAATTCACCCAAATAGAAAGAAGATTGATTGAAAATCCTCTACCAATTTTCTATGTTCCCACGAAATTCTTCTTATCCCAGCATCACATATTATTTTCGATAATAAGAGAAAGAGGTCATTAATGACAAAGTTCAAATAGTTAATATTAAAAAGATTTACAAGGTAATTATATTAATGGAGTGTGAAGGTGTGTACATCCTTTAGTAAGGCGTGGCAAAGTAATTCTTGATGTGTCTTGGAAAGGTACATCATTTCTGTCTCATGTCACTTGGATAGATTGGTCCAATATTGCTTTGAGAGTATCGTTATATATTCCAGTAATACAATAAAGGCTTTCACGATAACAGTTTGCACAAGTTCCCTGGACCATATTTCGAGGGCATACTAAAGTTTGGGCAGTTCAGAAATGATAAATTGGTTCTTTTAGCGTTCCACGGAGACCCGTTTGGAAAATTTAGCACAGAGTCCAAGTTTCAGAACTTGTCGAAAAGTAAGATGAATGCAGAAGTATTATGTCACCGTTCAGTCTTCATGTTATCTCAAATATATTGCACAGTTAAATGAAATGGAAGTTTTAAATTTATGGATATATTTTGTGTTGCATTATATTTAACTGAAAAAAGTTAAAGCCAAGAAGCAAAAGTGCGCAGATAAATTCACCAAAATTGTTTGCAAATACAAATATCGAATCTATTGCATTGCTGCATAAGGTAGCTTTCTTCATTTTTCACAATAGTACAATAACTGTCAGTAAAGTTCCTCATGTAGTATGAATTTATTCCTTCAGAAAGGATATGTTCAAACGAAAGAGGCAGAAGTTCTGAAATGTTCCACTAAGTGAATGTTGGCGTAAACTTCAGTAAAAGCGTCAGTATCTGTAAGGTTCAATCGTATTAGAGGGAATTTGGGAGATGCAACGTGAGCTGTGGCCATAGGAGTTGCAGATAACTCTGTGATGGAGTGCTAGCACTATCACCAAATGCAGTACTTTATGTAAGAACACAGGGTTTCTTTATTTTGTATCGATTGTGTAATGCGCAAAGCGAATTTCAAAGTTAATTTACGAAAGCAAGAAATAACAGTTTATTTGATAAGAACTGATGATTGTAAATTTAGATGCTCAAAGATGAAAAATTGAAATACCAAATGGGAACAGAAAACTCTTTACATTTATATCAAAGAGTGAATAGATCTGCAATATGAGAGACGTGGAATTTATTCTTTGAAAAGTACATCAAACAAAAGAATAATGACTTTGATAGAAATTATTATTGCTAATTTTCTGTGACTAAGAAGGATTTCTGCTAATAAGATATTTTCAGTGACTATTTTTAGCATTTACATCAAATAATTGTTATTAATAATAATGCATTGAAACATCTTACGATCATGCAATAATAAGTATGTTTTAGCAACGGATTATTCCGCATATTTTGCTATTTATCCATTAGGTTATTTTCTGCTGAAGAATTTCCCCATCTTAATTGAATTTAATCAAAATAGAATTATTGTCCATTGCACGAATTCTTCATTAATCTATGCTTCATGCCTATACAAAATAAGGTTATTCCAATGAAATTTAATCTAATTCTGCGTCAACGAAAGGTGGATGGTAATTTGAGTTTTTATAAATGACGACAATTAGTAAAATAAAGAAATTATTTAGTTCAGTTATAAAGTGCTTAGATATTAAAATAATATTTATAATTTTTCGCATTAATTAAATATCAATATTTTTGCCATTGAAATAAGAAGGAAATTAACAATATTCAGTGAGTTAATTTTCCACTGCTCCTCCCTCTTTCATTGCATTGCATTTTACTATTACTCTATAATATGTTATATAATATAAGTATAGTCATAGAGTTATAATACATGGAATTTAAATATTTAGATATATCAATTCTATATGCATTTCAAAATATATATAAATATTTAATAATTGATTTCCAATATTTTTCTGTATCCATTTGGTATTTCAATTATTTAAGTTTGATCATTTATAATATACAATTAATAGTTTTATGAATTATACTGTTATTTCATTTTCTTTTCATATTGATTTTTTTAAAATTTATGTTTAAATTGGGAATTAGTTTTCCCTATATTTTAAAAAATTGTGATTCATGTAAATACATGATTGTGAACTCTATTTTGATATCTTTAGAATGTAAGAGATAATTAAGTAAATGAATTAATAAGAATCAACGATGAACAAAGTCAACTAACTATCTTTAGATAATTATTTCATATTGCAGGCTTCACACGATGAAATTTTGTGAGACAAATAATAATAGGTTGAAAAACTTATAGCAATTTAACCGTATCAGTAGAATTGTGAAGTACATTATTGGCAGATAGGACACTTATAACACAGTTAAAATGGATCATTTTTAGCTAAGATTTATCTCCCAAAGAAGTAAATTTTCCAATGAACAACACTATATATTAGAGACTATTGGATGAAGTTCATTTAGAGGGTTTACTCTGCTTTGCATATATGACAAAAGTTTAGCAGCTCTCACCGGTAACATCGAGGAAAGCTGGCTGCGAAACTCTTGTTCTTCCGGTAATCTTGTCCATGACTCGGCATCTGAAGTTAGAGGATTCATCCAACTTGGACACGGAGAGAACTCTCAGTTCGCCAGACTTGGACATGAAGTACTTGCCGTCTGTGGAACGAGAAACAGCCTTATGAAAGTCATGTGGATTATTAATATGGACATAGAACTTCTCATGAGTGATGCTTAAAATTAAAAAAAATCAGATCATAGTTCATTTTATTTTACAAATTAGATTCAAACCGCGTTTCTCAATTTTGAGTTAATAAATTGATTTCAAAAATTTAAATAATAATAATGGAAAATATACAAAAGAGTTGTCACTTTATACAGACTGCTATGGCACAACTCAAAACTATATCGAGCTGTACATTTGAAAACAAAATATTAAGTTTTGAAATGATAATATCGGTTATAAATATAATTACAATCATATATAATGTTTGATATATAAATTATCTATTTTTTATTAAAAAAATAAATTAAATAAAAAGTACATTATATATAAAAAACCCAAACAAGTTTCAGTCTTTCAGACATTTTATAACTGTTACATACATAATTATGTCCGACGAAAAATGCCACACAAAATACTTAATATTCAAGATATCATTAAATTCATTAAAAATAATGGAGAGATTAAATATAATGGAGAGATTAAATATAATGAATAACTAACTCCATTGAAATGCTTGGATGATTTTTCATAGAAAAATGATATAATAATTATGTTTATAGAATTCACTTCCTTATCACATCAACTAAATTATATTTTGTTTATCTGATGTTTTCTGCGGTTGTAAATATGAATACTGTCGCTAGTGATAAGAAAAATCATAACATTATTACAAAAATTAGTGCATGAATAAAAGTGCAGAGAGGCATACAAATAATGCGAGACAGGCATTTCAAAACATGTTGACGACCGGCGGTGGCATTTAGAAATATTGCCAACACTTGAAAATATTTTGACGCGATGTGAGGGGTGACTAACTTTTGCTGGTAGTTACGAAGCCGAAAAAAGTACAGCGAGATATACTTAGCAGTGTAGAGTTTGATGAAAGGGGTGGCGTGAAGTTAAGGCTGGTGTAGAGTTTGATGAAAGGGGTGGCGTGAAGTTAAGGCTGGTGTAGAGTTTGATGAAAGGGGTGGCGTGAAGTTAAGGTTGGTGTAGAGTTTGATGAAAGGGAGGGCGTGAAGTTAAGGCTGGTGTAGAGTTTGATGAAAGGGGTGGCGTGAAGTTAAGGCTGGTGTAGAGTTTGATGAAAGGGGTGGCGTGAAGTTAAGGCTGGTGTAGAGTTTGATGAAAGGGAGGGCGTGAAGTTAAGGTTGGTGTAGAGTTTGATGAAAGGGAGGGCGTGAAGTTAAGGCTGGTGTAGAGTTTGATGAAAGGGGTGGCGTGAAGTTAAGGCTGGTGTAGAGTTTGATGAAAGGGGTGGCGTGAAGTTAAGGCTGGTGTAGAGTTTGATGAAAGGGAGGGCGTGAAGTTAAGGTTGGTGTAGAGTTTGATGAAAGGGAGGGCGTGAAGTTAAGGCTGGTGTAGAGTTTTATGAAAGGGAGGGCGTGAAGTTAAGGCTGGTGTAGAGTTTGATGAAAGGGAGGGCGTGAAGTTAAGGCTGGTGTGGAGTTTGATGAAAGGGAGGGCGTGAAGTTAAGGCTGGTGTAGAGTTTGATGAAAGGGAGGGCGTGAAGTTAAGGCTGGTGTAGAGTTTGATGAAAGGGGTGGCGTGAAGTTAAGGCTGGTGTAGAGTTTGATGGAAGGGAGGGCGTGAAGTTAAGGCTGGTGTAGAGTTTGATGAAAGGGGTGGCGTGAAGTTAAGGCTGGTGTAGAGTTTGATGAAAGGGAAGGCGTGAAGTTAAGGCTGGTGTAGAGTTTGATGAAAGGGAGGGCGTGAAGTTAAGGCTGGTGTAGAGTTTGATGAAAGGGAGGGCGTGAAGTTAAGGCTGGTGTAGAGTTTGATGAAAGGGAGGGCGTGAAGTTAAGGTTGGTGTAGAGTTTGATGAAAGGGAGGGCGTGAAGTTAAGGCTGGTGTGGCGTTTTGATGAAAGGGGTGGCGTGAAGTTAAGGCTGGTGTAGAGTTTTGTTGAATGGGAGGTTTCTTTAGGTTTTAGTTTACTGTATGTATATGACCGAATTGAGTTTGTCAAAATAAATGTGTGATCACATTTTATATCTATTTTATTGTATCTATTTGAGTTAACACATAAATAATGTACCGAGTTAACTAAAAAAATATACATTCCATATTAAAAATAAAAATTAGATTAAATTTCATTCCATGAAAGTTAAAACTTGTTAAAAGTAATCATCTATTTTATAAAATCAGAAAAAACTATAATCTAAATTTACTAAAAATTGCATATATCAATAACTTTTTTATTAAAATAATATTCGTTGCAAAGTTTCTTACATTCAAAAGCTGATATTTGTTCTATTAAATAAGGAGTGAGTTTGTTGTATAATGAATCTGTAAATAATATATTTTAAATCTATTGATCTACAAATAGTATTATTTCGCTCCAATTCTGTTTCAATTGAAGGGATACCAATTTGTTAATTATTTAATAGATGAGTTACTCTACATAAAAAAATGACATTAAAAAGTAATCTGCAACATCACCAAATTTTAAAAGTTTAAGATCTATATACATTTCATTTAAAATCATATTAAGGAAATTGTGCTAACCCTTCTCTCGTTTGAAATTGTTCTTAAATACTATTGATTAAAACTCTCAGAGGTTGCAAGAGAATATTAAAAGTTTCGCTGAAAATAATTATTGATTTGAGAAAAACACAACATGCTAGTGTATAGTAATTCAAAATTAAAGTTTGGTAAGTGGTTATAACAAGTGAATTAACCTTTTCAGGTTATCCGTGATATTTCTAGAGATCTTAGCCATCAGCACATTTACCTAACAATAAATTCATTATCACGTTAGTGATGAAATATCATTTTTTCTAGAACTCTTAGATTGAATTTGCGTTCTTAAATGATATGCTGAATTGTAGTAAAATTGTAGTAATCTTATAGAGCAATTTGAATACTTTTTCATAAGACTTGTTCCTTACTCCTCAGAAACCACATTAGTTAATTTCTTAACTGTAGGTAATCACATAGATCCCTTTACGCACAGTGCAGTGTTCATTAGTTATTATTAAGTTATCAGTATCAGCAACCCTTTTCAGAAACCAAGTAAGTTCCTTTATCTAGACATGAATTTGTACTCTAAATATTGTGAATTTTTGGTTAGCCTATAATAATTTTCATATACTCGTTCATAATCTATTACCAACTATAACACTTTTCAGTTTGAGTCTATGATTTCAAAGTTATTAGTTTGAAAGATTAGTTTATAAGATTGCTTGCCGCTTATTTAAAAGTTACTAGTTCATTAAAAAGTTGATCGCTTATTTAAAAGTTGATCGTTTATTAAAAAGTGCTAACATTTAAAATTTAGTGATTGCTATCTATAGACTTTACTTTCTGTACCTGCATTTATTTTTTTGCTCAATGTGCTTAGTTTGGAGGTGTTTGCCTTAAAGGTCCTCTCCACTCTGAATTAAAAAAAATCTGGAATTGCTTTAAATTTGTAGAGCTAAAGTTATATAACATATCGCAGTAAACAGAATTTAAATCTATCAAGTATTCTGTTCACAATTAATTATATAAGAAATATTCGCATTTCGTTTTTTCTCATTCTGAGATTCATAATTTCATTAGAAGAAAAAGCCCCCCTTACTTGAGTAGGATGTTCATTCGTATATACATAGCGCATACCTATTCAAAATTTCAAATCACAGATCTGCGTTCAAATAGAAAGTGTATAAAAATTAACAGTTCTCAATATCAGAAAATGTTATGATACATGAAAACGATTAGTAAGAAATACTTAATTAGGTAATTTAATTCTTTATATGGATCCATTGTCTTAGAACTACACTATTACGATAAATATTAAAGTGAATCTTAGAATACCTACCGTAACTTACGCGGATAAGGCGGATTATGGATACGCTAAGACCGGCCTAGCTATGCTAGAGCCTATGTACCTATAATATTAAAGTTAGTTAACGTAAATCTGAGTAAGGCAGGGTTTGCACCATAGTTTGAGTCAGCTTTAATTGGTCCATACTATACTTTACATCTGTGTCTCAGTGTCTGCATGATATGTTGTTAAAAAATTGGTCATAAGAATTAGCCAAAGCCCTAATGCATGCTGAATGATGGGAAATTGAACATCGGTCAAAAATAAAGTCATATAGATACAAAGTATAATATTAGACCAAAGCTCAATTGACTCAATTCTCCAAATTATAGTACATTTTAAGTTAATGTACGAATACCTAATAGGAGTGCTGTGGTATCACGCTGAAATGGAAATTCAATCAAATTAATCAAAAAACATTCATCAAAAGTAGGCAGGTGTCTTTGTCAAGCATTTTTAGTTTGTTACAAAGTAACTCGATTAACACAAAGAACATCTTGAGTGACAATACGGTACCGGTAGCAATGATATCAATCAATCAGCTTTGTTATTGTTTTGATTTTGTCGGATCGTGTTAGCCTATCGAACAGGGGGCCTTTTCTTTGTTTGAAATTCAGAGGTGTAGTAGAAAGAACGGAAAAAAAAAACTTAAATTACATATTATAATAAAACTATAGAACCAAATTTGAAATGGTTTGCAGTTTTATAATCAGTAACATTAGATCTAATGCATAGAGAAATAAAAAAAATAGAGTGCAGGGGATCTCTTTAAGATTTTAAAATTTAAAAACGTTGTTACCCATTTATAGCTTTTGTATTGTTCCCCTTATCCTCAGAACAGAAAATAAAAGATAGCTATAGCTCTACTTGCTGTGTTTCTACTTCCTGAAGTACTTGGACAACTTTTTTTATTAAAATAATGCCTAACGGCGTAAACTTCAATAGTTTGGTGCCAATGTCTTCTGTAGGAGGCATAAAATTAAGTTTTATAATCTATAAAAATGCCTAAGTAGTTAAAGTTATCTACGTATTCGACTTTTATTTTATTATTAAAAAGAATAATTGGTATTAAAAAGCATTCACTTATCTTAGAAATATTTGGTATAAGTTTATTGAGTTGCAACCACTGAGATGAATAATGGAGTGTGATTTATTAGAAATGCTATTAAAATCATTGTCTCGTTGATAAAAAAACTGAATCATCGGCAAGTAAAGTACAGAAAATAGATGTACAATATTACTATAGAAGATCATTGATAAAAATAATATAAAATAATGGACTTAAAATCGATCCTTGGAAGAGGCCGGTGGTAATAGATTTAAAATTTGATCTGAAATTATCAATCTGTTTTATTAATTAATTTAGAAATAGTGCACAAATTTCAGCTTCAAATTTTGATAGAAAAATATTTTAATAAAATGTTAGAATTAGCAAAGAAGTTCGTCTTTGAAATAAGATTCGAATAACCTCAATCGAATGAACTCTTACTTTGAACACATTTTCTGTACTATCTATTTGAAGTGCCTAATAATTGTTTAATCATTCAAATTAATGCTAGAAAATAAGTAATTCAATTAAAAATTAGAACGTGTGTGGGTATAAATACTTTTAGTCAGTTTAGTCGCTACGAAATTAAATATCAAGACCATAAAATATGAGGCAATAAAAGATCCAAGAAATGCGTTGCAAACTAACAATGCATATTTGCATAACATTTTTTCGCTGAAACATACTGAAATTTTGACGCTTAAAATCGGCAGCAAAATTGAGCTCAGTTACCTCGTCGTAAAATGTAAATTTATACAGAAGTTTGATGAGGCGATGGGCAGTATTAATTAAAATTGTTTGGACGATACAGAGTGGTGAAAAAATAGGAGGTGCCTTCAAGACTACAACACCAAACTTCCGGAATATTAAGAAATGCTTTACGAAGCTCAATACGAACAAGACTCTTAATAAAATTCTACTGGAAGTTAAGGGTGATAATTCAGTAACACTTCAAATATGAAGAGAGTTCAATTTAAACATGGGTGAGTTTATTCAATGATTAGATAATATTAATATTCATTGTAAAGTATTATGACATTTGTGTTTTCTTTTTTAGTTTTTTTTATTAGCTAATACCTTCGCAGAATGCGGGAATGTCATATTTTCATCGGAATTTATTTATTTATTTATCTATTTATCATCTTCTTATTCGCTTAACTGAAAAAGTGTTCAACCAAATTGCCTGAAATTAGGTGAAACAATTGGTCAATGTCCAGTGACCTGCTGGTAGAATTTTGTGAGCGACCTGGTCAAAGGTCAAGGTCATGGTCATTTATAACTCAAAAATTATTGCACCATATTGCATGGCCAATATACAGGAACCATTTTGTTAAATTTTGGGAGTGATCGGGTCAAAGGTCAAAGATCAAGGTCAAGGCCATTTGTAACTCAATTACTCAAAAAGTACTCAACCAAATTGTCTGAAATTTGATGGGACGATTGGACAATGTAGACAATTTTGAGAGCGATCCGGTCAAAGGTCAAGGTCATTTATAACTCAAAAACTCAAAAAGTATTGAACCATATGGCATGAAACATGGTGGAAAGATTAGTCACTATCCAGTCACCAGTGTATTAGATTTTGGTTGCAAACGGATAAGCGGTGGCGAAGGTATGCGCTCTACTGAGTGCACGTAATCTAGTTGTTATTATTTCACAGTATAATTCATGCAAACGTCTCAAAACAATCATTCATTTAATTTATATTGTATAAATTATACGTCTGCATGGTGGCCAGAAATTTCTGCCTCAGAAATCTCGGTCTCGGAATTATAAATGGCCTATCAGCATAAACAGCCGTTTTGTAGTTTGTGGTATCCGCTAGTTTGTTGTACTGCACACTTCATGATTGTTTAATGACCTGGTAGGGGGGCTTGAGGTGGGGGAAAGTGGCATGCCCCCCCCATATATACATCTAACTGATAAGATAATTTTAAATTTATACCTCAGAACAAAAGTTCCGAGACCAAAAATTCTGAGACCATATCTCATGTTAAATAAATGTCAAAACGTGTCAAAATTACTAATGTTTTGTATCATTTTACAATTAGTAATGGTGTTATCCGCTTTTAATAAATACACTACACATTTCAGTTTCATAATTTACACTTTTTCTGTTATACATCTTTAATAAAATAATTATAAAACGAGACCAAATTTTCCGAAACGGATTTTTTAAAGAACCGGTGCATTTATTCTGATTTGTTGCGATATAATCTTAATGGCTATGCACTGCATATCTTTATTTATTTATAAAATATAAAGAACTCTTACAAACCAAATGTTCAATTTTCAAGGCTGGTGTTGCTGGTGCACAAAATGATAGAAAGTAATTTTCGAAAGTGCTCTCTCAACATATTGTTGATAATAATGTTCTTATGGAATGTAATCATAGATATATATCATCTCCTTCGTTTTGACAATTTCAGTTGAGATATTTAAAGTATATTGTTCTCGTCTGGATATATTTTATTCTTCTTCTTTTTAATGGAAAATAACGTATTTTTAAACAAAGATTAAATAAAAAATACAGAATTTGAGAGATATTATCGAAGTTCATTAAAATATTTTTTTCAAGAGAAAACGCTTGAATTTTTTCAGCGTTAAATTTGCTGAGTTTTTAATTCCCTTTAACCCCCTTATGTCGAGCGTGCGTTAGTTTGGCTTCATTTTATTTATTTCGAAATCCAATACTGATATATGAGTAAAGGGGAACGTGCTGCCCCCCCCAAGCCCCCCCTGCCAGGTCAATAAACAATAATGAAGTGTGCAGTACAACAAACTACCGGATACAACAAACTACATACGGCCATTTAATTCAAAATAATTTCATTTCTATATAAATATATGAAGATTGCTTTGAAAATTCAACAAAAATTAGAAGATTTAATTGACGATTTCTTTGAAACTCTTACTGTGAAACCCTTAATTTAAAAACGCGCAACGCACTTTTAAGAGTGTGCATTCGGAAAATTGCGCCAAACATACAAACACAAAATTATTCAAGATGGAACACATACCTAAATTATATTTTACTAAAAATACATTTCTAATTGAATTTTCTTCTCAAGTTCCCGCAAGTTTTAAATTTTTCTAAGAAAGGAAAGAATCATCAAAATAGAAAGTAATCGTATCGGAATGGCTCTGTGTTAGTGGACAGAAAATTGATCCAGAGTTGCATAGACTGGCTATGCAAATTCAGAGGCCCAGCAAATGGCCTCTAATAATCCTTTATAGAGCGCAGGTGAACGCTTCCATGGCCTCAAAGGGGCTTCATAAAGAGGATTTATGATGATAATAACAGAATAAAATACAGTCTCCATGTGAAGCATCCACTCATGAATGCTTTCGGCAGATTGGACAAACGCTAAATGGTGTGCCAAGGGTAAGAAAGAAAGACTGCTGTTATCAAACCCAATTAGGACATTCAGAAGTGAACTCTGTCCCTGCAGTTCTGTTAGCCAAATTACAATGTTGGGAATTAAAAATAACTATTGCAGGGATTAGTGATTGAATTTTGAAAAAGGAAGTTAGTACTAATAATAGCGTCTTTCAGAACGTTCAATGAAATTATATAACCAAACAAAATATTACACATTAAATTAATATTAATAAGTTTTTCATTTAAATCTGAAGTTGCTGAAATATTAACTAAAATTTCATTATTTGTATAGTTCGAAAACGAATAATGAGAAAATGAAAGTCTTCTAAGAATTAATGCAATACAATTGACTGTATTTATGAGATGTGCTGGTACAGATAACTGTCAGACCGAATATCTACTGACAATAAGCTGTGCTGGCAGTCCCAGCAGAAGTTCCGTTCGCTGTCTGTTGTGAACATTGAGAGCCATCGTTATGGCCAATAGAAGCGCATTGTTCACTCCTAATTAAAAGCAAGCGATTTGCTCGAGGCAGACATTTGTTCAAGTACTCGGGTGTATATGCACGCACCAGCTCAATTGATGCTCAATTAACAAACGCTCTGCAGTTCCAAAGCCAGATAGACTGAGCATTGACTGAGCTTAGTTAAGGGTATTGGATGGAGTTATGGGACTGGAGTGTAAGTTAGAAGTTCATTAGGCTTCTCTTTGGATAAACTAGGCTTTGTCTCTTGCAGTTATGCGCAATCCTCTGCTAAAAACAACTCCTTCAATTAACCCTGCAAGAAATATAGATGAATATGTAACTCGCTAAGACTCAGATTCACTGATCAGGTTAAAATTAGTGTGTAGGAACTATTTAAGGCATTCTATATAGTTAGTATATGTATGTAGGAACAATTTAAGGAATTCTATATAGTTAGTATAAGTATATAGGAACTAGGGAAGGAATTCTATATAGTTAGTAATGCATATTCTGATTTATTATGAAAAGAGTGATGAAATTCTAAAATTCATTTAAAATTTCAGCGAAGGATTATTTTTGTCAATAAATGATAATTAAACACTTCTTAGAGACCATTTATGAAAATATAAACAAATTAATTTTCATTTATTTGTAACTGCAATAGTTTTCATTGTGCAGCTTTGCACCTCCTGGTTTTCAAATACACTTTTCAAAATTCAAATTCATTTCATATTTTTAGTTCTCCAACCATTCTTTCATGATTTTTCAATTTTATTAAAATAATCCCATTTGGCATTAATTATCAAAGCAATACTCTTTAGATATGAAAATTCATGGTATTTTTTTAGCTAGATTCAAAAGATAAAGTACTGTACTTTTAGTTTTTAATTTAATCATCCAAATATGGTCAATTGAACTTGATATCAACGAGAATGAAAACACTATATTTTATTTCTGTTTAAGGATAATATTCTAAGTTATCTGCAATAAATTCTAACAAAAGAAGTGAAATAAAGTACAGTGGTTATTTCTTACACTACAAAACTTACTGATATTGACATTCTTTATTGGCATAACACGATTATAATCCACTACTGGGTATGAAACTAGATTTTTTGTGCCTGTATATGATTTCGGTAGACTCGAGAGAACTTTCAAATAAAAATAGGCAGTAAAAAATAATGTAATACTGCAGAAAGTTTCCTTTCAAATCTGAATGCTCTGAGCAAAAAATGATGATCAAAACATCGAGAAGAAAAGTGAACGAAAGATGAGGTTTCTAATTAACCAGCAGTTTTGGCAGGGAAAAATATTTAAAAAATGGAGTGAAAATAGCAGAAAGTGAGTCGGAAACTTAAGAACTGAATGTTGCCGAAAATTAGAATTTATATCCTAACTATATATTAAATATTTCCCAATTCTGTGCACACAAAGTTATGTATTTACAATATCCTTCAAATATATTCAAAGGTTTTTTCCCGATATTGGACAGTTAATTGATTCTTTAGAAAATCCGGAAACAAATCTTCAAATATCAATATCATGGAAATCTCGACTAGCTTCTTTTATCCCGTGAGAGAATCTTCAGTTTTCCTAATAGATTGAGTAGAGAACCAATTTGTGGTTCCAAAGTCAACATGATGGATAAAAAACAAAGACAGAATGATTGATTCTTCCCCCGACAACAACAATCCTCCAAAAACAAACGCTCAATTCATCATCGCAAAAATGGAAAATAAAGACGAAGAGAATAAAATGCTCAGCTTCAGCGGATTGAGGAGCTAACTTTCTATTGGTCTCGTGAGTCCAATCTCTGGCAAAAATAAATCCGAAGTGAAAAAAAGAACTGAAATGAAACGGGAATGAGAGTTTAGGCACCTTCCACCGGCTATAATCCGTTACTTTAGCAAATTAGATATAGATTTAACTCTTTCAATGACTTCTCATTGAACACTTTTATGAAGTAGAAGCCATAGATTTCAACAGAAATGTACTGATTGGATGAATGCTTTTCCAATGGTGCGATATTGAGCCTGGAAATTCTAATTAAAAAGTTCTTAATTGAATTGACACGATAATGAAAAAAGATCTTCTTTTAAGGCTGATAAGAGCAATGAAATCAATCAACTGGTGATACAAAATTCATCACAATTCATAACACCCATTTTGGTAAAATCTCAGCCAACACATTTGGCATTGACGAAGGAGATCATTCTTTACCTTCATCGTTAAAGGCTTCGCCTCTCAGTAAAGTGGATGCTGATATTTTCCACCTCAAGGTAATTGGTAGTGGCATGAGAAGAGGAAATTATATGAGGTGTTGTGGCTCCAAGGACAGCATGTTTATGATTCTTTATAGCTTTTTATGGTTCTTTAAGGTGCGGGCCGTCAGGATGATTGCTCGCGCAGACCGAGCTGTATATTACCTTAAAAATTACTGATGTTTATGGTCACCGCTTTATTACAGAACACATTTGGGGATATAAAACAGTAGCCGGTGTTTCTTTATACATTAGCCGACGGATAAGAAGAAGCAGGGTAGCAGAAAAAGTATGGGTGTAATTTTCTCATCCAATTGCAGTTAACTAGAGACCTAGGAGGATTGGGTGGCCAGAAAGAAAGATACACACGACACTGTAATTACGTACGGTGGGAACGTCTCTTATATTGCGACAGTTGTAGACATCTTATTAGACTATATATAAGAAATGAATATATATCTAGATATAATCTTCTCAAGTACCTCCGTTCATATTATCATCACGAATAAAGAAAATTAAATGTTGAAAGATAATGCCATATATTTTGCATCTTGTTTACAAATTATAATACTCCAATTGGATTTACCTGCATTAATTAAACCTTTCATCAAATATTAGCACACCGATTTTGATATATAGGTATGGGGAACACCTCTAAATCGATTGGCGTATCGATTACTTGCTGAAGGTTATATTTTGATAGCCAAAGTTTGTTTATTTGTATACATAATCTTCTAATTCACATAACTCATAAATAGTCAACTAAATGGCCTGAAATTTAGCAGAAAATTATCCAGGAACCGTGTGTTTAAATTTTGGGATCGATCTGGTCAAAGGTCAAGGTCAAAATTTTTTAACTCAAAAATTCTTCAAATAAATTGCCTGAAATTAGAAATTGCCAAATTATTTACCTTCATAAGGCCATGGAAATATAAAACCTGTTAGATTGAGCTTCCTTTCAGTTTCTTTCCAATGAAGACTGACTTCCATGATATACGACACAGCTCTTCTATTATCCTCTGATTGGTGTTGATGTTGTGGCTATTTCTAGTGGTGTGTTTCATTCAATTAATTGTTATAAATAAGAAAACAGTGGATAAAGTGTTTGAGATATTAGATCCACATAAATGAATTTTATTGATAAAATCAGCAAAAAACTACTATCTTCTGAAAAATTTACCATCAATAGAAATAATCAATCAATTGATGACTTATAAGAATAGAAACCATATAATTAGTATATATCATTCATGTGTACTCTGTCACTAATTATAGGTATAAAGTGCATAGTGTACGTCCATTCGGTCGATGTTCCATAACTGGACATCATCCCATCAATCACGAACACTAAAATACACGGGCAGAGAAAAGGAGGTAGAGTGTGCAATAAGTTAGGTTCATTGAATTCTCTTTTATATCTTTGAACGCTTTTTTAAATACTATTGTGATAAAAACCACTTCGAAGTTACATATACGTAGAAACAAAACAAAGACCGTAGTGACATTAAGTGACAGTTTTATTAATAATGGAAATGAAATGGAAATATATTTGTTAATTAAAATCTAGGAATGACTTGAATGAAATATATTGAATGGAGAGTTTCTAAGAACACTTTCTTTTGCAAGGATATATGTACATTATACTATAGTAACTATACTGCATGGATGCATACAGTCATACACTCTAAGCAAGTACATATACATACATATACTCTAAGCAAGTACATATACATACATATACTCTAAGCAAGTACACATACATTATACATACATATACTCTAAGCATGTATATATACATTTACTCTAAGCATGTATATATACATTTACTCTAAGCATGTATATATACATTTACTCTAAGCATGTATATATATGTACATATACTCTAAGACTAGTAATGTTTCAAATCTTGATGAATTATGGACAGCAATGTGTGAGTTCCTTTACATCATTACGATGATGGATTTTCCTTAGATGTGCAATTGATTTAAATCATGCCATTCTATGATTGCACTGTGCTAATGCTCAGTAATATACCGCAATTAACTGTGCGTGAATCACAATTGTCTCATCAATAAAGGGGTAAATGCCGCGGTGATAAATCCACGCTAATTGCATACAAACAGCGGCGCTATGTCGCATAAAGTCAATCTCAATCTATTGGATTATTCTACGAGAATCTCTGAAATGATAACCATTGCAATTGATGCAATGGTGTCTGTATTGATGTTCTGTTGGTGCGAATGTTACATTCAAAATATGAATACTGTGCTATAAAAGCTACCCAAATATAATCCATCGACAGATTTCAATTTCTATTGCGAGTGTAAAGCTGTATCTAACTAGATTAGGTGCACTCGGTAGAGCGCATACCTTCGCCGCCGCATTGACCCGTTCTCTCCCAAAATTTAATAAACTGCTAACTAGATAATAACCAATCGTCCCACCAAGTTTCATGCTATATGGTTCAATACTTTTTTGAGTTATTGAGTTATAAATGACCTTGACCTTTGATCCGGTCACTCCCAGAATTCTACCAGCAGATCACTGAACATTGATCAATCGTTTCACCAAATTTCAGGCAATTTGGCAAAACACTTTTTCAGTTAAGCGAAAAACAAGATGATAAACAAATAAATGAATAAATATACCACGGCAAAAATATGACCTTCCCGCATTCTGCGAAGGTAATAATAATAACATATGTAAATCAAGTTACTTAATTTACTTGCCACTATTAAATCTGCAATAAAAATGTCTTTTGCTACATCGAGTAATTAAATTGCAGTGTAATTAAATAAAACGCTATCGGATTCTCGCTGTCCTCATTTCTGACCTTTCTGGAGCAAGACACAGGGTGTGACTTACCATTTGGTGTTACACAAGACACAGGGTGTGACTTTCCATTTGGTGTTACACAAGACATAGGGTGTGACTTTCCATTTGGTGTTACACAAGACACAGGGTGTGACTTTCTATTTGGTGTTACATAAGACACAGGGTGTGACTTTCCATTTGGTGGTACACAAGACACAGGGTGTGACTTTCCATTTGGTGTTACACAAGACACATAGTGTGACTTTCTATTTGGTGTTACATAAGACACAGGGTGTGACTTTCCATTTGGTGGTACACAAGACACAGGGTGTGACTTTCCATTTGGTGTTACACAAGACACAGGGTGGGACTCTCCATTTGGTGTTACACAAGACACAGGGTGTGACTTTCCATTTGGTGTTACACAAGACACAGGGTGTGACTTTCCATCTGGTGTTACACAAGACACAGGGTGTGACTTTCCATCTGGTGTTACACAAGACACAGGGTGTGACTTTCCATTTGGTGTCACACAAGACATAGGGTGTGACTTTCCATCTGGTGTTACACAAGACACAGGGTGTGACTTTCCATCTGGTGTTACACAAGACACAGGGTGTGACTTTCCATTTGGTGTTACACAAGACATAGGGTGTGACTTTCCATTTGGTGTTACACAAGACATAGGATGTGACTTTCCATTTGGTGTTACACAGGGAAGCATCTATGGACCCTTTCTATTTTTTCAACATGCAGTAGAATTCTTCTATAAAGAAATCCTGTGTAGTGCATGTGGAGTCCTGAGTAAGTAAGTAGCCTCTATAGTGAACAAATTTTCAATTGATGGCCATTCATGGCAGACTGAAGAAAATTTGTTCATATATATAGACCAGTGGTTCTTAAACAGGGGTGCGCGGGACCCTTTTGGTGCCTGGATTGTTTATAGGGGGTGCATGTGATGGCTGTTGTTTATAAATTCGGTTCTTGCTATTAATATCATTCAGAATATACATTAAGTGTGAGGTAGTTATAAAAGTATACGAATTTTCTGATATGAACACCTAATTATCATTGTGGCTTTCGATAATTTTTTTTATATCTTTGAGTGTGGGATTTATCGTTTTGTGTGCCTGTAACTTTTATTCCTTCTGTCTTATATTCTAACACTGAATAGAAAGAAAAAGGGAGCTTCCATTGTATAAACAAAATGTAAACAAAAAACTGTACCTTTTTATATCGAATTTTCATTTCTGTATCGGGATTATATGTGAGTTTCGCTACCCCGTAATTGATTAGTTTTATTTTATTAGTTTACAACAGTTCATTTTCTAAATATTTATAGAACTAAAATGCAATATACTGCATTAAAAATTTCTTTAATTTCTAATGGATTATAATTTTCCTTAGCTAGAAAAATAATTTTACATTATGTAACTAAATCAATCATTTTCCTTTCTTTTTCAATTTGCATATTTGATTCTCAAATTATAGTAACCAAATATAATCTAAATTGTAGCTTTTCAATTTATTTCAATGCAATACATTGCTCAGGGGGTGCATGAGAAAATTAGGGGCGCGCGAGAAAAATTCTTTGAGAACCACTGATATAGACTATACAGGGTGTCCCAAAAAAACCGATACCCTAATTTAAAGGCTGTAATTCAAAAACTATTAAACTTACAAGAAAATGGAAGATCACATTTGGTTTCTCAATATATTTTCTTTCTCTTTACAAAATATCAGATGAATCGATATAACTGTTTTCTTGTAGCTTTATTTTTAGTAACCGATACCAAAAACCTGCTTGCGCACTTTCAGTAAAACACTTATTTCACAGTTCGAATTGTCAAAGAAGCACTTACAGAAAATTTGCAAATCACTGCAATGAAAAGTGGATTAGATGTAACTAAATCTACATTCAACAGATTTGTAACCTTAGATTTGAATTGACATCCTTACAAAATGCACGAGCGAAACAAACACCTTGATACCGATCCTCCTAGGCGGCTGAATTTTGCTCATTGGTTTTAGCAAAGAGATGTCCAGTTTGTGGACGATATTGTGGTTGGTGATGAGACCACTTTTCATTTGAATGGTAAAATAAATTGTCATAACGTTCGCACATTTGCACCGGAGAACCAACCTCCTTCTTTCAACTTTGACGTAAGAATTTCGTGAGAAAAAGTCTGTGTGTGGATTGGACTAGGTAGCAATGGCCGACTTGGCCGTATCGTTTGTACTTATTTTTACAAAAATAATTTAAATGGAAATAGATACTTTGATCTAATAAAAGATAGAATCGTTCCAAGAATTCGAAAAATACATGGAAACAGAATCAATCGAATCTGGTTGGTTCAGGACTGGTTAAGAACGGTTGCTGTAAGGAAAAACTAAATGAGCTATTCGGCAATAGGCATTGTCGCCCTGAATCATCGTATCGTATCGACCAGATCGCCTGAAACGATAAATAGAAGGAACAGTTTGATTGTTTTTTTTTCGGTTGCAAATTAATAAACTCCTTTTAATGTTATAATAACGGTTTTTAATAAAAATTTTTAATAAACTGTTAAAGTGCGCAAACAGGTTTTTGATATCGGTCACTAAAAATACTGTGTAGAGAAAACGGTTGGATTCATCTAAAATTTTGTACAGATATGGAATAAAGGTTGATAAGCAAAATGTGATTTTCAAATTTTATGTAAGTTTAACAGTTTTTGAATTACAGCCATTGAAATTTGGGTATCAGTTTTTTTTGGGACACCCTGTAGAGACTACATTCATACTCAGGACACTAAATTCAATATACAGGATTTCATGATAAAGGAATTCTACTGTAAAATTATTTATATAATCATATAAAGCTGTTTATTTTGTTTAATATCTTTCTTGCAGCAGCATTATTACTCTAAGCCTCTTCATCTCTTCATAATATTTACACTTTTCAATGTCTTCACAATTTCATTGCTTTCTACAGGGTGTGGCAAAAGTCAGGTACTACTTTTAAAAATTAATTGTGCAAAAACTGAGAAAGATAGAACTGTTTGATTAGTTCTAAGCAAAAGAGGAGACATTAAGGTTTTTATTTGAATATTATAACTTTTAAATGTGTACCTTTAGCGTCTACGCACATACGCATCCTTTCAACCACAGAATATATCACTTTTCTTAAAATATCAGGAGTAATGTTTCTGATTTCTTGAACAATGTTCGCTTTCAGATCTTCCAAATTACGTGGCCTATTATGTAAACCTTCTTCTTCAAATATTCCCATAAAGAAATCTAGAGGTGTCAAATCAGGAGATCTAGGTGACCAAGGAACAGTACCGAAACGGGAGATCAATCGATTTAAAACAAATGTTTTCTGAAGTTTAAGTGATTCTTAGCTGTGTGTGCTGTGGCACCATCAATTGTTGAACCACATATCATTCAAATTCATAACTTGGATATCTGGGTTTAATCATTCTTCTTCAATAAATTTTCGATATGGTGCTCACTTAATAGTCTCAGTATTCTCGTTCTCATCCTCAAAGAAATATGAAACGATGATCCTCTTGAATGTCATACCGCACCAGACAGTAACCTTTTGACGATGCTGTATTAGATTTCCTCTAACCATAAATACAATCATCACAACTGAATCACTAATGTTTGAAAAAAATCTCCTCTTTCTTCTAAAATTAACCAAACGGTTCTATCTTTCTTTGTTTTTGTATAATTAAGTTTTAAAAGTAGTACCTGACTTTTGCCACACCCTGTATATATTCTATTATGGGCCGAATTAATTTGTAAGTGGAATAATTCGGTACTTTCCATGTCAAATATAGGCAAAGTGAGCATGTGAAAGAAAAAGAAATGAACTTCTAATATTACTTAACTAATTAGGGTACGGTTACTAAGGATGCGTATTCGAGCGATTTTTCGCACTGACGACTTCTGATGAAATCGGATGAAAATCAAACTCATACTTTCCAATGGAGTGGTTACAGTGGCAGCGATATAGCCGTCAAAATACGTACGAAGTCGTCAGAATAACTTCAGCGTTCAAATGAGTTTGATTTTTTCATGCGACTAGCGACAGATTTGGTCATTTTTGTGTTTACTTCTCTTATTTTTAAACAGCTATAACTGTTTACTCATGCGTTTGGAAATATATTATTTATACTACCTATCAAGAATAATACTGATATTATTTAATTATATGTATAATACCTATTTGTTTATATATAGAGGCTTGAATTGGTTGTTTCTGTGTACAATTTTTTTTCCAATAAAATTGAATATCATTATGTATCATTGTGAAAAATATGAAAAATATTCTCTTTATTTTTCTATTTAGGTATTTCAAAAATTGTGTGCAGTGAAAAAAATGGTCAAATTAGCGTCGCGTCTATTATTTCAAAGGCACACAGGTAAGTTTTTAATTCCTCCCGAACATTACCTCAAATAAACTTAGTTTAAACCCCAATATTAATGGGGCAGAAACACACTGACGATCAGAACTCGCGTACAGTGTAACCACCTCGTACTGACGATCAGTTCTGACGATATCGTCAGTGCGAAGAATCGCTCGAATACGCGTTCATAGTAACCGTACCCTTAAGGAAAGCACCTCTTGAATATCGCACAATGTATATTATTTGAAAGGACATAAAAAGGATATTTGTATATAACACTATACATATACACATAATAATTGATTTTTTCACTACATAGTGTAAAATTACTTTCAATGATTTTAACACAAAAAATTTATTTAACATTTTGACTTGATCTCTTTTTTGTAGTTTTTTCTTTTCATTTTTTTTCTACATCTATATATATTTATATCAATTAATTATGAATTTTATAATGAGGTTTATCCATGTGCATATATTTAGTAAAGCATACTTTTTATCATACTTAATTATTACTAGATAAAAATCTTACCTTTAAAATGTAATATTTATTTCCAAATAAATGCACAGTACAAAAGTAATTCAAGTAACAGAATTGGTATTAGCATTTTAGACAGTGAGCAGTGGATTATTTTTCATGGCATTTCACTTTGAATTAATACACAAACGAGGTCATTTTTATCCTGTCACACCAGACAATTAGCCTTTGATCGTAAATTTTAACATCAATTGAGTGCACAAATTATTGTTGAAAGTGTTATTCGTGGCTCTTGGAAATTCGCATGTCATTATTGTTATTATTGTTGTTATTTCTCTATTATTGAGTGTAGCACGCGACTTTGCAATGATAGTGATTTATATTGTATAGCTGTATTGTCACTATATTCTAATCTCAAATATTACTTTATTATGAAATGAACTTGATTTGCATAAATTAAAATAAGATAATCGTTTCATTTTCATAAGCTTATTATTATAATGTATTTTTTCTTTGATAGAAATGTTGTATTTTTTATATCGTGTATACAATTGCACTATACTTTATATTTTATAGGTTGCTATAAACAATTAAAATTGTATGTTTTCTCCTGTGAATTCTGATTATAAAAGTCTTAGCAATTTAATCAATATTACCACCATTAATTAATTAAGCTCATAGGTCTATTATTCTTACCTAATCTATTATAATAATAATACCCGTAGTGTGTTTATTCATTTATTTGGTGTCCGCTTTTACACTATGGGTATTAAACATGAAGAATGTAACTATGGTACGCACGGGAATATATTGACTTGATATTTAAATTCCCCTGTTTTTATTCTATTTGTAAATGTATTTTATCTATAAAATAAATTAGACTATGCAGCAAATTTTATTTTAATCGAATTCATTAAAAGTAAAGTAATAACGGGTAATAAATTGGTATTGGTGAAGACCCGTTATTTTTAACGGGAAAGTACACTAGTCTTAATATAAACTTCAAAAACAATATATTGTAGATGAATAAAACAATACAGAAAAACAATACAGATTAAGCGAAGTCATCAATAATTAATTCCACAACAATATAACAATTAATGTCGTCTCATTGATGGCCGGTAATTAGAAATAATTGTCGTTATTATCACAGCATTCCTTTGCACGTCAGTGATTATCGCCACACAGAGCAATATGTTGCGTACAAATAATTACAGGGCAATTAATTGCAATAGCGGCGGAATGTTACGCAGTTCGCTTAATTAATTTTTACTCAGATCAATATCTGTAGCTAGGATGTATTACAGTCTATTTATCTTTTCGTCCATTACTCTGAAGTCTTTAGTGAATAACGACTATTCCGGTGACAGAAAAGCTCCTAATTTGCTAATAGATAATCGAGAAATGATGCATTGCGTTTAGTTTAGTAAATTGCTTAATAATTATTGAAGAATTTCTTTGATTTTATATAAGGATAATATGAATAGAAATACTATACAAATTTAGAGCAAATTCGTATTTTAGTAATGTTTATGATGTAGTCATTTGTTATTAAATAAGAACTAGATTACGTGCACTCGGTAGAGCGCATACCTTCGTCGCCGCTAATCCGTTTTCTACCAAAATCTAATTAACTGGTGACTGGATAGCGATCAATCGATCCACTAAGTTACATGCAATATGGTTCAATGCTTTTTGAGTTACTGAGTTATAAATGACCTTGACCTTGACTTTTGACCGGATCGCTCCCAAAATTCTACCAGCAGGTTGCTGGACATTGTCCAATCGTCCCATCAAATTTCAGGCAATTTGGTTGAACACTTTTTCAGTTAAGCGAATAACAAGATGATAAATAAATAAATAAATAAATGCCGTCCATAATATAACCTTTCCGCATTTTGCGAAAGTAACAATGATTACCTTCGCAAAATTATGGAAGTTTATATTTAGATGGGATTTATTTGTAATCTTGTTGCTCGCATAACTCAAAAAGTATTCAACTAAATTACTTGAAATTTTGTAAGACAATAGACAATTATCAAGTAATCATTTGATTAGATTTTAGGAGTGATCGGGTCAAAGGTTAAGGTCAAGGTCATTTATCATACAAAGACTATTGGATGTTCAAGGTCATTCATAAGGGTTGACGAAGGCATTTCTAGTTAGTTAATGTATTAATCACATTGGAATTTGTAAATCCGAATGAAAATAGAACACGTACCTCCAGCCCGCGTTGGGAAAATGTTGTAAGCGTCATCTCGAATCCAGGAAAGGACACTGACGTGTGATTGGATGTATGACGGGGTTCTACATCGGAACACAGCGGAGTTTCCGGCGATGACGTGAGCGTCGTAAACTTCCAGTGGGTAATCAGAGTCCAGAACTGCAATGAGGAATTCAGTTATTACATTATACAGGAGAAGAGAGTCACTAGGTACAGAACATTGTGTGAAATAGTGAGAAAAATAAATGAAATATGCTCAAAGTTGAAAACTTTGGAATTCACTGAAGAAGTTGATTGATAAACTGAAGAAGTTTAACCCTTCGTCCAACTTCGGTACTTCTGAATATCAGATCATTTTTAAGTAAACGGGAGATAGTCTAAAATGACCTTTCAATTCAAGATATTTATAGCTCAACATTAACCAAAATTAATTGAAATTGATGTAAGCTCTGGGATTATAATGACACATCACGCCAAAGGAATGCATTTTGACATTGAGTGATAATTACTTTAGTTTTCTACTCGCAGAGATAATGGACATTAGGTAGAGTTAGGGAACTATAGAAATGGATATCTGAATTAGTTTAAAATTGATTATTGTGTATTTGTATGAAGGGCAGGCTTGCAAAATAAATTATAACCTTTATGGAAGAAAGAAGGAATGAAATCTATTGAATGAAATATCTATGTGATTTTTTATTATTAGAACTATGTGATTAAATTCAACATTGATATAGAAACTTTTGATGTCTGCAGATGAATTTATTCGATAGTTATTATTGCAGTAATTTACCATAGATGAAATAAAGCAATAAAAATAGAACAGCTGCTGGTGATAGGAAAATATTTGATTGCATTAAATAATAAATCCTTTATCCTGATTTGAAGTTTTATTTTAGATTTACAATTTAGTCTTTATTATAAAAAATGAATTACTCTTACTTACTATAAAAGACACTATTTAAATTCGCATCTTATTTGTGCTCATGAAAATAGTAATATAAAAAATAAAACATCTAATTTTAATGAGAAATATAAATTGGCTCGAAACGTGAATGAAAAATAAGATCTATTATAAATAAGACTAATCAATTTTTAGAAGAAGTATAGATTTTTTTATCTTACCTGCCACGACATGCGTAGGCTTGGAGGCGTATATTCCCATTAGGGTGTGAGCCAGGCACATGTACCGGGCATTGTGAACCAGGGGATCGTACCTTCTAGCCCCAAAAGGCATGAACACTAAAGTACCATTGGTGAAAGAGTTCACAATGTTCTGATTCTGTGGACGGAAAATGGTACTTTTATAGCATGAATTAAAATTATTCAATATTATGTCAAATATTTACTATCACCCTGTATACTAATACACAGTGTGTATTTATTCTGTTGGTTGGTTGTAAGAAAAATGTCAAAATTATAATGTATAGAAAGTACTAATATATAGCTATAGAATATTATAGACCAATGTTAATTTGCAGAAGAAGAATTGGATGATATTTTTGAATGGAGTTAAAGTTTTTTTTGGCAAAAGTAAGTACCTCAATATTCATCTTCTGTCAAATAAATATTATATAAAATATAATTAACCTTTCATAATTGACATTATTATTTATGTGGTGAGTCTTATATAAATCATACACTAAATCATGGAGAATGTGATATTATTATTTAAAAATTCGGTGCATGTGAATCATCATCAATTATTACATTTCAATGAAAGCGTATCTATCAAAGATAGAAATAAATGTGTAATAAAAATAACTTTATTTCTCAGTCATGAACCAAAACAGGAATGAAAGAATAAAGATGATACTCAGTAAGCGAAAGAAAAAAATCAACAACAATGGAAATAAAATCAATGGAAATCTAAAAGTTTAAAATAAAAATAGATGTAAAAGTGGGAAATATTTTATTTCCAATAACATGTATGGTGAGATTTCAATCTTGAACATTTTATTTTGCCGTTTATATTGTCGCAATGACGCCTATTGTTCTGGAATATATTTTTATGTAAGTAAACTCTTGCGTTAGGAAGAGTAGCTTCTTTTATTCATGACTTTTTAATTGATGTAAATAAATGAACGTTAAATTCCCTGAATATTTCTTATTACCATTCCAATAATTCTCTCACAATATTGTAGGAATACACCAATTGCAATATTAACTGTGAAGGGCGCTACCACAAATTAGGCCCACTTCACTGCGTGGAAGCCATTTCTATTGCAATGAATATAAATTCATTGCAGAGGCGGAAGGTCGATGCAGGCCTTTGTTTGCAATAGATTGAATAATGAACGAAACATAATAGCCTTCTGGAAAAATAGACTGCATAAACTCCAATGAATTCAGGAAACCGTAAAGGCTACTATTTCATAGACAATTATTGTTTGCGTTCTTATATAGTGACTATTTGGGCTGTAAGTAAAGTATAGTTATTGGGGTGTAATTGATTGCAGTAAGTTTTATAGGTACAATAAAGTTGTTATGCAAATTATATTTAATTTTTTTTTCAATATTATTATCATTCTATATTAAAGACGTCATGACTTTTCAAGTGTTCTGAATTCAATATACATAGGTATAGGAGAAGTTCTATCATTTAGATTTTCATTTAAGATCTTTTGAGGTTGAACTGCCAAAAGAGATTTAATTGACTTTCATTTGACTGAAGTTGTCTGTACTTCAAAAAGGAAAAGAAGAAGAAGAGAAAAAGAACAAAAAGATATCCATTGATATTTCGTGGTCTAGAAAAATAGTATCAAACATAATTCAAAAAATCATGTGATATATAATTTCTTGGAAAGAAAAATTGTTTATTGCTTACAATTTTATATATTTTAGCCATTCTTTCAATATAGAACAATCATTCTTATAAAAGAACTATTTATCTATCAAATTATGAACCACAATTTTTATAATTCTCCTCTTTTGAACACAGCGCAACACACGCGTTGTGTTGACTTTACTCTTACAAATCTTCATTCGAATTGTGATGTATGAAATACAAACGTTACGATTGTATTGAGTAAAGACATTATTATAAATTAATTTTAATTCCATATTAATTTAACAGTTTTAAATTAATTTTTTAATAATTTTAAACTAATTTTAAAAAAATTTAAAATTGATATATCATCAATTGTTAATTGTTTTCATTTAATTTTTGATTAATTTTAAATTTATTTATATTTTAATTACTTACAATTAATTATTCAATTCAAAATATTTCCCATTAGAAACAGTTTCAAGTAAAAAAATGAATTGTAAAACAATGTACTCGAGATATAATTTGCATAATGCATATATATCTTTCAGAATTAATAACTAGCATATTTTGAATTATTTTCAAACAAAACACAATTTATTCGTCACATCGAAATGTTGAATTTAAGGAAGGACTTACCTCGCTAATTTCCACATAAAATAATGATCGTATATTCGTATATAACAGTGATTTCTGTCATTTTATAGAGATAATAAGATGAAACAGGAAAAACGAAATAAAGTTAAAGAAATTGTATGATGCACTGGTATTTTTTCTCTGTAAACTTAATAAAATGTCATAATTAAGTCTTATATCTTGTCCTCTTTCACAACAATACTATTATATTTATAATATATATTAATATTATTGTTTGTTAGAGATTGTGAAGCGCAAACTTTAAATTGATTTATTGATAGATATTTCAAAACAGATTATGTTTTGCACCTTCTCGTAGAGATGAAATAATTATAAGCAATGATTCAATCGAAGAGCAAAACAAACTCTCCACAATGAGAAACTATATAAAATATGAATTTGTATTCTATGAGCAGTTCTACTTAACTCACCTCTGCAATGGGAGTTCCATCAGCATAACTCCAAGTTATCATTGGCTGAACATTATCACCCCCAGCTACGCAGTTCAACCTCCCACCTGTAGAATTGCTGAACACGTAATCTTTTGGTGGCTCTTCCATCCATTGGAAGTGAAAGTTCTTAGCTCCATCATTGTACAAAGATTGAATGCTGTACCCATTCTTGAGATAGGAACCAACAGGTTCATTGGGACTACGCGCAGACCATTCCTGTGGGGAATATGTATCGGAATTGAATGAATCAGTCGATCCACTCCTCCCACTTGCACTAAAACTTTCCCCGATGCCTTGGTAACTCCAATAGCTTTTGGGTGTATTGTCGCTGGTGAATCTACTTCTCTTTTCCCTCTTAGTTGACTTGCCAGAACTTTCTTGATAATGATTTCTCTTCATTTGGATAGGAATGTCTCGAGAAGTTTTGGACAGGGGTTCTAAATCTATCCTTTGTGTTCGAACGACTGAAATCCCTTTCTCATTCGGCATTCCAAGTTGTATATTGGATGGAGTAGTAAATGATCCTGCAAAGAGAAAAAAGTTGATAGCTTCAGTATAAAAATTAGAACGAAAATGATCTAATTTGATAAATAACTTTTTCATTTCTAAAACTGCAGCGTCATAGGATATGGCATTAGAAGTTTTCTAATTCTCTTAGCATTTTCTTCAAACACGATGGAAAGAGAAGTGAAAAGAATAAAACACATTCTAACATTATGATACTGATAAGAAAAAGTGATAAAAAATTAGCTGAGTCAGTAGACTGTCTCACGATTTCTTTAGAAAGGAATGAATCTTGGTATTTCGACCATTGTAGTAATGAACTGACAAGATCATCCTTGCAGTACAGCTGGATAATACTTTCCTTATCAAAGTTTGATTATTTTGTGAAGGAATTTCACTATTTGATAGGAGTAACAACATGAAAAAATCTGTGAATTTTCCTTTCTAGAGTCATGATGCGCAATCGTAACGACCGAAGTTGTGCGATGATTACTTTAGGACTCTTCGTAAACTGGAAGGTGTTGTTTGGAAATTCAGAGCATTGGTTCACTCGCCAGACTGAAATACTCAAGTGTTTGCTAGAAATCTCAGAAAGAAATTCAGAGGCATAAAGAGATGGAACTCTCAAAAGAATATTCAATGAAGTACTTGCGAATAAAATATACTGGCGAATGTAATGCAAATATGGTGTAGTGGCTCTAAAATTTGAATATTTATGAGATCAGAGGTAGCCTCAAAATACTAAGTTTAAATGACAGCTTCTGATGAAGGTACATATTTGACATTCGAATTACGAAAAACTCGTGATTGGTTAGGTTATCTAATTATATTTTTATCATAGGAGTGGAAATAATCTGAAACATTGTTAAACTCTTTGTAAAAGTAACACTGTAATCCCAATTGATTGGATTTGTAGTTCACTAAAAAATGAAATACTTTATCCTAATTTATAATTTTCAATACTCAAATTGTTTACATTAAAGTTAGTTATTTTGTATAATCATATAATGATATATACCTAACTGAACATTATCTAACTCTACTCATATTTATTTAAATACTAACAGATTATTTTTATGACAGATTATTTTTACAAGTGCTTACTACATAACAATCGAAAGTACTAATTAATGTACATAATAACCCATTAGATAATATTACATACTTTTTTTTGTAAAATATTCTGAGAGAAATATGAGAGAAATTATTTAAAATCCTTCATAATAAATAAAATACTGTTAATGAAGTAATCAGAAATATACATGACCACTAAATAATGTTATAACTTAATTAGAACTTGATTTTAAATTAGCTCTACTGTTATAGCTGTAATTTTATTCCAGATAAAGAATTATATCTAATTGTTAACTGTATGTACAACTTACAGTGAAAAAATGTAAGATATAGAATGACTCTGTATGTCGTTAGCTACAAATAACTTGTGTCCATTAACATGTCATCAGTGTGTAAAATATTCTTGAAGACTAATTTATTTTTGAGTTTCCTCTGCTAGTAAATATTCTTAAATTATTTTGAAAGTTAAATTTCCCAGCGGTCCGCCTTCTTCTAATAATTATAGGGCATCTTTCTGTTCAAAATAAATCGGAAGAAAAATGTTATAAATTGTGTAGATTTATATCCGCGAGATAGTGAGTTGATTCTAAGTTCAGCTCGCTGCTGTTTCTTCAGTTTCGATGCATTTGATATTTTATTCATTTTACACAGATACAGAGGAGAGAACTGAAATTATCTCTCGAATCCATCTTCAAGAATTCTCATCTCCAGTGGAGTATAAATCCTGGTGGAAGTTATGCGTTTACATTCCAAATTTACAGTTTCATTTGACTCAGAAATACTCTTCAGGTTATTTATACGAAACTTACAATGGGGGAAATCTTTCCTGAAACTGAGGGCAGTGAAAGAAAATCATTAGAAAACAAAATAAAGAATTCTATTGCGTGAACTGTATATTATACAGAAGGGAAAAATGAAATAATTTTGAAATTTTTGAAGATAGAGTAAACTGTTATAAAGCAATTAAGATAGCAATAATATACAGAAAAGAGGTCAGGTTAAATTTACGGTAACTGAAATGCAGTTATAGTTAACGCTAACATCCATGGCTTTCTTAATTATTGAGTAAGCCATGTAACATCTCACCAATAAATATAGGTGAGAGCTGTTTTGTCTATCTTCAAATAATTAATATCTCAGAAAAATCTAATCTCTACCTCCAATAATCAACACCCAGACAAAATGTATTCTTAGGTAAAGTACTAAAATAAATAGAGTAATATTCAGATATCGAGATGGGATATTGGCAAAGTGATGACAGGTGCTGTTTGTTTCAATGCAAACCACTCTTTCTTAGTGCAGGTGATTAGCAGAAAAGTAACAGGGATTAGGAGGGGAATATTTTTCAAACTATGAGAGTCTCTATTTAATATTTTGTTGTTCATGAAATATTTCCTTTCTCTCTATTAAGTGACGAATTTATTTCAATTTATTACAAAGGTTTACAATAATTACAATATATTCCTAGTTGGTCAAAAATGAAATAACGTAAAAAAGTAACTCAATAATTAAGAAACTGTGTAAGAACTGTGAAGATAAATAAAACCACATGTAAATTACTTTTTGAATATGAAGCTCCTGCCCATCGCCGCATTATCGTTCATGATCGCTTCAGTTTAAGTTCAATATAATGATTATTATAAGAAAGGTCTTGGACATGGTACAGAGTCGCCGGACTCCAGACTTCTAACTTTGGGGTTAAATAAATAATAAGGTATTTACCAGAGATCCACACAATCTTAATGAACTGAATTACAAAATAATAACAGATTTTGAACAATTAAGAGAAATCGTCAGATTGTCAGCAGGTGGTAAAGGCAATGAGAACACGAGCAGAATGATAACTCTGGCGGTTATAGGAAGACATGGAGAGTTGGAGACTGATACTAATTACTGAAAAAAATGTTTGTGATGTTTTTAGCGGCAATAATCTTATTAGTGTGTACATGCATTTAATTGTTTAAAACAAATATTGGAAAGATAGTCGTTATATATACATAGAACAAATTTATTGTAATTATTGATGTATGTCACAACATTGCTCATCGTCACGAATTGAAATGAATTTATTTCTTAACAGATAAAAATAAAATAAAAAAAGAAATATTAAATATTGGTTCTTTCACTGGGAAAATATTATCAAAAACATAGTTGCCGTTTTTTTAATCACCCTGTATATAAAAAACATTCTTTACAAAACTTTTCCTTAGTACAGTTATTATTTAACATATTCTATAAAGTGGTTCTTCACCTTATTTAAAATCATTGTATGATAAAATGATAGCATATATTATAGATATTCATAACATAAGAACCAATACACTATTATTCAACTTCTTCATTCATAAAATTGGTTTCATTATTTTTAAAACAATGAATTCTATTAAAAGAAAATTTCTGCTGCCTCACCTTTAACAAATGCCTTTCTTATGTTCTAAACTAGAGAGTTCTGTTTAATTGGCTACTGAATTTATCACCATTGATTTCTTTATTTTGCTCTGAATTTCCATTTCCTCTGTGATAAGATTACTCCTCGTACACTATCTCTATTTAGATAAATATATTTAACTAGTTTCTTTCGATAGGTCAATCACAGCTTTATTAACTTTAATGTATATTTTAATTATTTTACACGTGATCAGAAACAAATAACAAGATTCAGCGGTGAACTTCAAATTTTCACGTGTTTAGATAAACCTTTTAACATATAGTAAATACTAGGACCAATAAATAATGCAAACAGAACAATTTTTTTACATTTTTATAAGAAATTAACTCATCGGCGGATGACTTCACATGCAGGAAACAAATTAACAAACAAATTATTACTGCAATTGTACGATCTGAACCATTCACTAAATCTTCATCCCGTGGATATGATATGATATGCATATTATAGAGTATTATTAACATTTCATCACAACTGTATTTGCATTTCACGTCGCCAATATTCGTTGCAGTTGATCGCAGGATTACCTGACTCTTACACTCTTATGCATGTGTCAATATATCTGAGACCATTTTCCCCAAACTTCTCAATGTTACATCAGCTGCAGTTGAGGGGACTGTATTTTAGGCATCAGCTGTAAAATGTTTATACAAGCAAAGATGCGGAGAAACTTGGTCTGTCTGCATAATATAAGCATGTATAATCGTTGTTCCACATCCTTAACTTTAATAACTTTCTTAATATTAATTCGATTTGAACTCGGTCGATTTTGAAATAATCAAAATATTTTAGAATTTTACTATTTAGTCTAATACATCACTTGACATGAACATGTAAATCTAAATTTCAGTTGCCATCCATTGTATTGAATTATTTATTGTAGACGGGTCAGGAATGAATATATAGCGTTATGCAACATTTCTAAGATTATTACTGCAAATGTTTGACGTTTTTTCTTC
Source organism: Caprella mutica (assembly GCA_947561585.1). Classification (NCBI taxonomy): domain Eukaryota; kingdom Metazoa; phylum Arthropoda; class Malacostraca; order Amphipoda; family Caprellidae; genus Caprella; species Caprella mutica. Next base: position 5,741 of record CANNZV010002333.1, on the reverse strand, counting down.
GTCAATTCAAGTCCTGGATTGAGTAATATGAACTACATCTAAATAAATCACAAGTTGTAATATCAGGCAGGTGATCTTGGTGACCAGTTTATGTTTATGTCTCCATTTGAACCTCTGCCAATACATCTATTTGAACTTTTTTCCATTCAGTCTGTACTTGGCAGTTCTTGACCAATGAGGTGGTTCTCCATCTTGTATGTATGAAGAAATTTTTCTGAATCTGATAGAATTGAAAAATTGGATGGAATAATTAGAGACTAGATCGGGTATACGTAGAGTGCATACCTTCGCCACTGCTTCTTTTGATTGACATTTTCGTGCTTGAACTTATAGCTCCAATCTCTCCCAAAATCTAAGCAAATTATTTCTGAATAATGACCAATAATCTCACCAAATTTCAGGTAATTTGGTTGAATACTTTTGAGTTAAGCGAATAAAAAGATTGCAAATAAATAAATGCCGACCAAAGCATTACCTTCTGCAATTTTGTGAATGTAATAATTATCACCAATAACATATCAGTATCAATGAAAAGTGGTCCGAAAAATACCTCATACAATATGGTCGAGGTGAAAGAAGTGGCTTTTCTGCTGCTTAGTGGGGTGAAGTCCACTCACTCGCAGATAAGCCACCAGTACCACAATTATTGGGAATGTTCACTCCACCGTGGATATGGAAATGTGCTCCATTAGAAAATATTAGGTGCTGAGGAAAATATTGTGAATGAAAACTCTTGTATAACATTTTTTCAGCTGATTCTGCTTCTTGCTGCCTATAGTTGTAATTTCGAAAGCTCATGGACAAATATTAATTTAACAGAGATACATACGTAAATAATAAATAAAATTATAATGTTTTGAGATTGTTTTAAAATCAATCGAATTCAAATTGAACCAATATTACGGAAATTATCAATATTTAGAATGTGGAACACTACGATAATACACCCTATTTCACATAATATCGCAATAAAAAAAAGAAGAAAATATCGATCATTATTTTCAGTGAGCAATTAAATAATTTCAACAAATAAATATTAGCTTAGTAAATTACTAAAGAATTATTAATTTCATAAATTTTAGAAACTGCCATAAATTATTTTATAAATCAACAATAGCTTTCTGATTGATAATCAAATTCCCAATGGGTTAAATAAATTAGTTATTTAATTATTAGATCCCAAATATACAATTGGGAAAAAATAAAAAATAGTAATTTCCATTTATTTACAATTATATAGTTCAAGTATATAACAATAAATATTTAAGTGAAAATAATGTTGCAGTAATAAGTAAATTAATATCAGAGGTAATTTCTCTCAACTATTAAGTTCAATTACTAACATTACAGTTAAAAGAGCAAAGGGAAATATTCAATTACTTTTTATCTAAACTGACAAGGGATGAGATTTCTTTCAATCTCTAAAAAGCCATTCCATTTGTGTCGTGTATTTCATTTATCACTCACCAAGACTCCTATATTATACTTTGGAGACGGAAGAGACTTTGCAACACTGAAATATAGGACATCTTACAAATAACCCACTGACTCGGACAACTTACACCAAATAATATATATATATACTATACACCTATAAAAACTTTTATCATTTTATATTTCATGGAGACACCTCATATAATTAAATGTTAATTGAAACTTCTACTGGTAATTTGGTTGCAATAGAATATTGTAATGTGGTACTTATTTATAAAACTAGAAAGGTATTATTCTAGCAATACTTTAATACGTGGTTTTATTGGAAAATTAAATGGGTCTCAATTACTTCCTGGATTCTATATGATACATTTTAATTAACTAATATTGATCAGATCTAATGATGATATCAATGCTGTGATGCTTCACAAGCATGCAGTAACCTTTCGATTTTAAAAGCTGTAATTGCATTGAATCAATTAAAAGTTTCAATTTCCTGTTTCATTTTATCGATTTAAATGAGAACAAGTAAAGAAAAATCAGTGTACAATTTAAACCTTTTCTTGTTATTTCACATACATAGAATAGTTATCAATGTTTGTTTGAATTAATGAGATTAATGAGGATTATCTTTCCTTACAAATGGTAGGTAGATGCGTATTTACCAGTGTTCACTTTTCCCAGATCATAGACAAACTTATGTAAGACATGAGCAGCAGCGGAAAACTATTAGCAAAATTCACAATAACAGTCATTTATATATATAGAAGTACTAAGTGGTATAATATCTAGAAATTAGTAAAAGTATTTTCAACCCTTAAAAGGCTGACTGAGGAGTTTGAGCTCGACAAGATTTAATAATAACGATTAAATACAAGATTTGAATTAACTAAGATTTCATGACTTCTTTCATTTGATATATTTGTAAATGGTCATAGGGAAGAACCGGGAGCATTTGGACATAGCGACGGTTCGGACTACTCGTTTAAACATGTTTATAATTGTTGGAACTACCGTTTATTGCAACTGAATGTGTGCGACGTGTTAACCGTCAGCTATTTGAAAGATCCAGTGCGGAGATGTAGTATTTCGCCCCAGAAGTGTAATTTAATGTTTTCTTCAATATTGATGTAATTTCTCGTGATTCAATTAGATCGTGTGTGGACTATATGAATACGAAACTGATTCTCAATCTCAAAGGTATGAATTATATCACTATTTTATATTACGTTTGGTGTGTTAAAAAAAATAATACGAATGAAATAGAAAAATAGGGATGTATTTAATTTTGAAGTGTTATTTGCGATGAATCGGACACCTCTGTTGAGGTTGGTTAGGATGGTGTCCCTCTGTATCCGATTCAGTCCACCATTAGAATTTAATGAAGTAATTCTTATTAAAAAGGACATTCTGAACTTGAAGTTAATTATTTTAATTGAAATAGCATTCGTTTATAAGATTAGTTTCAACTTTTAATATTAGTGTCTTCATTTGACGTATTCATGCCTTTTCATTATAAAAGGATATCTGATAGAGTCCGTAATAAAGAAGGTATTCAAAAAATATTTGATGAATTCCAAAAAGGTTTATCTGTCAGAAAAGCTGCTGAAATTGGAGGTGTAGCAAGATCTACAATTATGGACTATAATTTAAACATTCGATGGAATATTTAAGATACAATTTACTAATTTAGGTGAATTCCAAGAAAAAGGAATAGTTATACCAAAGTAAAAGGCAAGAGTTAAACAATTTGCTTTTGACATATAGCTATTAAATATATGGATAATTTCACATTGATAACTCATGGGCTATCTATATTTTGTTGGAGAATTTTTTAAATCATTACAATAATATTATTATGATAAAATTTCAAATACGATGAATTATTACTGTGAATAACAAGTCTTTATGGTTTATTTCAATTAAATTACTAGATCCGAATTCAATCCTATCGCTTAATTAGCCAAATTTCCAACGTTTTAACCATATTTATGGTGTCCAAATCATCCTAACAGCTTGTCCGAAGTCTCCCTCTAGGAAGGAGCATTCGGACACTTGAATCTCTCTTACATTTTGTCTTATAAATTTTGAATGAAGGTTTGAACTGTAAAACAGTCACAATGCAAATTGAAGTTACATGATTTATCTACATACAGAAATCTTTAAATAGTAAAATTCGAATTAGTTTACGAATAATTCAGTTTTTAACAAGAACTGTCCGAATGCTCCCGCTTCTCCTCTACTCTATTTTTTCTCATATGCCAACAAGAGCATTATGCCATGTATGAAAGTGAATAATATCCTATAATTTACTAAGTATATGTGCAGTGTGACTACCCCCACAGTACTCCCGTAAGACACCAACGCACATACGTATACATAGTTGCAAGAGGTCGCTACGCTCACCAAGCCTAAGTTGCCAAGCAAGTGTTATACTCACTGTTTTTCATTTATCAAATTTAACAGAATTAATTATAATTACCAATTTATAGTTATTATTTGCAATTTATTGTCATCAAAATAACAGTGACTTGGCAACAGCGCACGTACTCTTGTTTACCCCTACCTTATATCACCCCCACTGCGAGTGTAACGTACATAGTTCAAACAAAATGCATTCGATGTAATAACTTTATTCCTATCAAACGTGGGTGTATAAAATTTTGCAAAGTACATTAATATGATAGATACAATGATATGACAAAATACCATACAATTCAAGCCTCTGGTTTCCTGAATATCAAATGTGTAGCGAATCCTACGCACTCAGTCTTTTAGATACCTAAATTTTGTCAGTCTGATTAGGGTTAAAGGGGTGGTAAACCTTTGGACAATTTTTCTCTCTAATGTTGATAAATCGATAAAGGGACATTAATAATGGAATGAAATGTTTTTATTTTATTTTCAAAAATCCAATTTAAAAAATAGATTAAATTAATTCGCAAATGCAGCACCAACTACTGCAGTAAGTTGGAACTACAAATGTCAATTGTAAACAAAAGAATGACAAAAAAAAAATTACGTACATACGCACACAATCGTCATACTACTCTTACATTGTATTTACTAGCTTTAAATGTTTCTATAATTTTGAATTGTTTCCATAAATTTTAAATTGTTTCTAATAAAGTTAATCTTTAGCGTATACGCTAAAGAACCATTGTAGGATTTCTTCTCATTTTAAAAAGCTGATTAGAAATGTAAACAATAACAATTCTCAGCGCCCCTTGCGGTGAACGCTGGACTTAAAACCAAATTATTAATTATTTTTTTACGGGTGTTGCTTAAATATAAGACGAATGAACTCTCGTATGAATACAACTAATCACTAACAGCATTTTCATTACAAAAAAGGACAGGTTTTTAGAAAGTTTACTGCCCTTTTGAAGCACTTCCTAACTTTACTTTTAGTATTTTATCTACTTGTCACCCCTTCATTATATTTAAGTTGGGATTGTTCCCTACAATAATATACAGGAAACACAGGATTTTCACCTTTTACAGGATATCTAAATGATATCAATAATATATTTAATCATATTTAGTGTCCAATATTTTATAGCAAATATGACAATAAAATGAATACCCTGATGAAACATTGCATTACTATATAAAACAAACTAATATAACAAACTAATATAACAAACTAATATAACAAATTATATAGCAAACTAATATAACAAACTAATATAACAAACTAATATAACAAACTAATATAACAAACTAATATAACAAACTAATATAACAAACTAATATAACAAACTAATATAACAAACTAATATAACAAACTAATATAACAAACTAATATAACAAACTAATATAACAAACTAATATAACAAACTAATATAACAAACTAATATAACAAACTAATATAACAAACTAATATAACAAACTAATATAACAAAATAATATAACAAACTAATATAACAAACTGATATAACAAACTAATATAGCAAACTAATATAACAAACTAATATAACAAACTAATATAACAAACTAATATAACAAACTAATATAACAAACTAATATAACAAACTAATATAACAAACTAATATAACAAACTAATATAACAAACTAATATAACAAACTAATATAACAAACTAATATAACAAACTAATATAACAAACTAATATAACAAACTAATATAACAAACTAATATAACAAACTAATATAACAAACTGATATAACAAACTAATATAGCAAACTAATATAACAAACTAATATAACAAACTAATATAACAAACTAACATAACAAACTAATATAACAAACTAATATAGCAAACT